>PVIA01014532.1:0-26645 GCA_004024845.1 Tonatia bakeri
CACCATCAGCTGTGTCGCCGGAATCTCTGCTAAAACCGGGTGACGGTTCCCCCTACTACTGCTGTGGGGGAACCCACTCTGGCAAAGGTGCGTGGTCCTCTCTCCACTGCTCCAGCCATGTGGTCCTTTCTCCACCAGTCCAGCCACGTGGTCCTCTTTCCTCTGCAGGACCACGGGAGTCCCCACTCAGCCAAATCCACGTGGTTCTCCCCTATGGCTGCCGTGTCTGGGTTTAAATCCCCGTGCCAAACTTCCTCTGCAGCCCTATTTCTGACTCCTCCTACACTTGGCCACACTTGCCCTCAATCTGCTGTCCTTTCCAGCTTTTCTGGTCACCATCATGGGTCTGGGCAAGTGTCACCCCATGTCCTGGAGCCAATCTCCTCCGAGCTCCCACCCAAGCGCTGAAACTCAGGGGACCTGCTCTTAGTCACGTCTCAGGGAGGTGTTCCTTTCCATCCCCCTAGCCCAGAGCAAGGCCATAGTTATTTAGCATATTCAAGCAACCGGCCCAAGGCTATAGGTATGTTAAATGACCATGCCATGGATTAGCTGCAAAGCTGCCCTGCATGTTCTTGCTCTGTGTGCCCCTTCCCCCAACTCACACCTGTGGTGGGGGGGAAGAGGTAAAAAAACATCTTAGAGTCTCTGGACACCTTGAGTTCTGGGCCCCATTTCAAATGTCCATTTGGGGTCCCCCCCTCTTGGCTGCACCCTGTAACAATCCCTCCTTTCAGACATACACCCTTTAAATTCTTTTAAAGGACAATGGATGAAGGCCTCATCTTCTTGTAACTACTTCAGGCTGGACATGGATGCTGTCCTACCTACCCATGGGTCAGGGGTGCCCTGAAAGGGGTGGGGTGCAGCATGGAGGGAGTCCTTCCTGTAAGGGGAAGGACCTTACAGAATCCTGGTCAGTTGGCTGTCACCAGGAAGTTGCAGGCTTGGTGTCCAAAGGCTGGCATTACTGGACCGTTGGCACCCTGGTCATATTCTCGAGGTGACAGATTTGGAGAGAGTTGGAAGACACAATTAAATCATAATCACTAAATGACAAAGGCAGGGACTTACATAAAGAATGGCTTAGCAGGAGGAAGGTATACAAGGCATGCTACACCTGTCCAAAACCCTTGTGTCCCGCTATACTTCACTCAGGCAGAGGGGAATACGTTAAGATTCCCTCCTTTCAGACATCTGGCCCCTTTCTGTCCAAGCCATCAAGACAGAAAAGGGAAAATCAGTTCTAAAGTGAAGCCCACTGACCGCCCAATCCTCTACCAACCCAACCACTCAGTTCAGTCAAACCGTTGAGTCTCAGGGGGCGATGATGACAATGGGCTCCTTAAGCGAGGTTTATATTCACTCACTCATTCAACCGATCACTCAGGTAATGAAGTCATAGGTATATGCCTATGAAAACAGAACATACAGGTTAATCCACACAACAATCCCCAACCCAGTCTCTTTGCCTCTGAGACTGTCTTTTGGGAAGACATTCAGTTGCAAGGCTCTTCCTGCAATGACATCTGCAATGGCAATTTGACAGGTTCTCCATACCTGTAAATTGTACATCTTTGGTGACATTACAAACCCAGTTCTAACTTTCAAACAAAAACAGACTTTCAAGACAGTTGGCTGCATCATTCTGATGTCCAATACTGAGCACTGTGATTTTCCTTGAACCACAATTTTTCTCCTTAAGATCACCCTCCTTGTTATAAAAGGGACTACTCTGAGTCTTGCTTTTAATTTTGACTGTTTGTTTGCATAAACACACCAAGAGCAGCCTGGATCACTTATGATCTTTAATTCTGCTTTGCTGGAACTCACACAGGGAACTTCTAGATCGACTTCTCAGTCTGCCCCTCGGGGCGCAGAAGCAGAGCCACACATCTGCCATCCGGCTTCGCCTGTACCAGTTGCTTCACTCAAATCCTTGAGGTTTTCATTGTGCCTACAGGTTCTTGTTTGGCCATCCTTCAGAAAAGCAACCTTCGTTCCTTCCCTGGAAAGACTGACATGAACCGCACAACCAACCAAAGTACCAGGCTTTTCTTGTGGGCTTTTGCTAGCTTCACAAGTCAATCCTAGTTCCTCAGGGCTCTCTGGTAACGACCAGAACCCAGACGTGCCTCTTTCAGGCATGACATTCCAGTCAAAGTCTTGGTTAACAAAAAAACATTACTAGCGACTGGTCTTACTGGTTTTATGCAAAGAAACCTTACGTCATTACTCACTCTTTCAGAATGCCAAATCCTGGAGGGATCAGGTAGGGAGAAAAATTTCCTTCTGATCTCCACTAGGCTTCTCAAAACTTTCATTTCCACAGACTTTCTGCAACATTCAAAAACTCTCTAAAACTTTCATACACTTTCTGATATCCATCCAGATTGCATTTCCATGCCTTATGCCTTCTATTATTAACTAACACCACATATTCTTTCTTAAAACTTTCACTTTTCCCTTCATCTTTACACTTTCCTACAGACCTTCTTCATTTTCATATCTGATACTTTCAGATTTACCTTCTTAGAGTGTGAAGTTTCAACCTTCCCTAGAATCCTCAATTTTCCTTTCAGAGTAGACACAGAACAGAATCTAAAACAGAATTTCAGAGCAACACACAGGTGGAGGCATTCTCTTGCACCAATGCATCCATCGGTGCCTCACAGAGACATGCTCCTTCAGGTCCGGTCTCATGGCAGAGACATGCCCCTTTGCCTCTGGCTGAAACACATGTCAGCCCCAGATGACCCTCTTCTGGGTCCCAATTGACAAAGGCATGTTCTCTTCAACCGGTAGCAAGTGACCATAACAGGCCTTCAGGTGACCTTAAACAGGTCTATGAATACAGAGGGTTTCTGATCAGAAAACAATACCAATGGCAGAGACTTGCTCTCTTTTCACGAAACCAAAAGACAAATAACTCAGGTTTCCTTTCCACATTGGGAAGGACTGTACTTAAACTTAGTACTTGACAGCTAAAAGTCCCAAGATTTACAAACACCTTTACAATATGACAAACATTGTCACCCTATACCGGGATTCGTTGTCTCTTTCCGGAAGAGGAATTTCAAACCTTCCTCCGGACTGCAGGTCCAAGTTTCCCTTTCTGCCTCAGCTGCAGTGGTAGGGTCATTGTCTCCCTTAGGCGGCGCCCGTTTTACCCGTGTGTGTGGTGAATCCAGGGCTTAATTCCCGTCAGCTTCAGAGAGGAATGCGTTGTCAGCAGGACAGCGTAGGGACCATTCCATTGTTCAGACAGCTGCTGTTCAGGGCCTTGGCTCTTCCAGGTCTTTAGTAGGACCTGGTCTCCTGGCTGGAACGGGTGCAGGGGCTAGTCAGAGGGGTAGACAGACCTGCAATGAGCAAACTTGTGCAAGATGGTTAGTGTCTGCCCTAAATGGTGTACATATTGCTTATTCGTGCCTCGTGCTCCAAATCCAGAGGGGGTGTACCTAAAACAGAAACTCGGAGGGGTTTCCCATAAACTATTTCAAAAGGGCTCAGTTTAAGCCCTCTTCTAGGTGCCACTCTGATTCGGAGCAAAGCAGTGGGGAGTGCCTGGTCCCATTTTAAATGTGTTTCCTGGCATATCTTTGCCAAGGTCTTCTTTATGGTATGATTCATTTTCTCAGTCTTTCCTGTGGACTGAGGTCTCCAAGATGCATGCAGTTTCCATTGTATCTGCAATGCCTGTCCAACCTTCTGGGAGATTTCTGAGGTGAACGATGGTCCATTGTCACTTTGAATGCTCTGGGGAAGTCTAAACCTGGGAATTATTTCTTTGAGCAACAGTTTTGCCACCTCAGTTGCTTTTTCAGTCCTGGCGGGGTATGCTTCTACCCACCCAGAAAAAGTATCCACAAAGACCAACAAGAATCTGAAATTTCCCTTTGTTTTAGGCATTTGTGTGAAGTCCACCTGCCAGTCCTCGAAGGGGCACATTCCTTTGTATTGCACTCCCTTTTCTGTGGGAACACGCTCTGTCTTAGGATTGTTTTTGGCACATATCTGACAGGCTTGGCTAATCCTGTGGACAGTTCTTTGCAGATAAGGGCCCTTCAGGTATGGCCTAATGAAATCCATTAAAGCATCTCTTCCATAGTGGGTTCCTTCATGCAGGTGCTTGAGAACAGGATACACTAGAGCCTCAGGGAGTAAAATCATACCATGGGTGTTGACCTTCCACACAGAGTCGGGATCAGTGTTAGTGAATCCCCATTCACGGGCCCACTCCTCATCCTGTTCTGTGTAATGAGGTTTAAACTCTGACAGGTCCAGATGGGGAACCAGAGCTGCTTGGCGTGGCAGCTCCTTAGCTGCCTGTCTTGCTGCTTTGTCAGCAATTTGGTTTCCCTGACTGGTTTGGGAACCATCCCTCTGGTGTCCTGAGCAGTGCATTATAGCAACCTTCTCCGGTACATTCACTGCCTCTAGTAACTGCAAAATCACCTCTGAGTGTTTAACATCCTTGTTCCCTGAGGTTAAAAGTTCTCTTTCTTTCCATATTGCTCCATGGGCATGGACTACCATGAAGGCATACTTGGAATCTGTATATATATTAACTCTCTTTCCTTGGGACAGCAGTAAGGCTCTTGTGAGGGCTATTAGTTCAGCCTTTTGTGCTGAGGTTCCTGGTGCAAGGGCTTGGGCTTCTATTACCTTGTCTGCCGTGGCCACTGCATACCCTGCTCGTCGCTGGCCATTGTCCATGAAGCTGCTCCCGTCTGTATACAGCTCCCAGTCCGGTGATGCCAGCGGCTGGTCCATCAGATCTGGCCTGCTAGAATAAACTTGGTCAATTATTTCCAAGCATTCATGCTCAAGGGCGGAGTCCCCCTCCATATCTGGGAGTAGGGTGGCTGGGTTCAGGGTTGCAGTGGTCTGTAAGGTAACATTTGGATTGTCCAGCAAAATGGCCTGGTATTTACCCATATGCCCTGCTGTCAGCCAATATCCCCCTCTCTGTTCTAGCAGAGTCAGAACCTGATGTGGCACCAACACTGTAGTAGGCTGTCCCAAGGTAAACTTCTCAGCTTCCTGTAAGATGTCACAGGTGGCTGCTACTGCTCGGAGGCATGGTGGCCATCCTTTCGTTGTGTGGTCCAGCTTCTTTGAGAGATAGGCTATGGGTCTGGGGATATTTCCCAGGGTCTGGGTTAGCACCCCCAGTCCTATCCCCTGCCTTTCATGAATATACAATTTAAAAGGCTTCTGTAAGTCCGGCAGTCCCAATGCAGGGGCCGAAGCCAGCTTCTCCTTCAAAGTATCAAATGCTACCTGACAATCCCCTGTCCACTTTAGGGGTTCAGAGTCCACTCCTTTCAGGGCATTATACAGTGGCTTTGCTATGAGTCCAAAATTTGGAATCCAAATCCGACAAAACCCTGTAATTCCTAAGAACCCCCGAAGCTGCCTTCGATTTTCTGGGATTTTTAGCGTAGCGATGGCTTGCTTTCTATCTGCCATCAGGCTCCTGGTACCTTGCTTTAGTTGAAATCCTAGATATGTCACTTCTTGTTTGCAGATTTGGGCCTTATGACGTGACACTTTATATCCTTTCTGTGCCAAATGATTTAGAACCGTGATGGTGTTGTGCAAACAGTCCTCATAGTTATTGCTGGCTATTAACAGGTCATCCTCATACTGCAAGAGAACTCCTGATTTTAACTGAACATCCCTTAAGTCTTTTGCCAGCACTTCCCCAAATATTGTCGGGGAGTTTTTAAATCCCTGTGGCAGCACAGTCCAACAGTATTGGAGCGTGGCCTTCGTCTCTGGGTTCTGCCACTCAAAGGCAAACAATTTCTGAGCCTGCTCATCTATCGGGATGCAAAAAAAAGCATCTTTTAAATCCAGCACTGAAAACCATTTGCTATCCCCAGGAACCATAGTCAACAGCGTGTAAGGATTAGGCACAGTAGGGTGTATGTCCTGGACAATGTCATTGATGGCCCGGAGATCCTGTACAAACCGGTACTCATCTGAGTGTGGCTTTTTAACTGGTAAAATGGGACTGTTGTACGGTGACTGGCAAGGCCGAAATGATCCTGATTTCAAAAACTTCTGCAACACTGGCTGGATCCCCTCTAAAGCCTCCTTTTTGAGGGGATACTGTTTCTTTCGTGGGACCCGCACCCCTTCTTTTAGATATATCTTTATGGGTTGTACATTAACTGCTTTACCTGGAGTTCTATCAGCCCAAACAGTTTGATCGACCTGTTCACAGATCTCAGGTGGGAAGGGTTCACCTCCAGGACCTCCAGGACAGGTCAGGGAAGCCTGGAACCGGAGGGCATTTTCCAGCAGGACTTCCATGCACAGTTGCTGTCGCTTGGAGGAAAAGGTTATTTGTGCATGCAGTTTACACAGCAAATCTCGGCCCAACAATGGAATGGGACAATCAGGCATATACAGAAAACTGTGTGTAAGCTTTTGCCCCCCAAGCTGACATTCCAGCGGTTGCAGGAATGTCTGTTTTTGTACCTGACCAGACACACCAGTAACTGTTACTTCATTTGTACTTTTCTCAGTCAATTTTCTGTTCAACACTGAATATGTGGCTCCCGTATCTACAAGAAAGTCAATTGGCTTGTTCCCCACAGTCACTTGTACCCGGGGCTCCTGTGGGGAGATTGTAATGGGTCAGGAGGTGTCCAATGGAGCCCCTGGGCCTCCTCATTCTTTGTCATCCTCCATTTCTTGTTTCACCATCATTCTACTTGGATTCTTACTTTCCTTTTTGCGACGTGGGCACTCATTCCTCCAGTGCCCCTCCTCCTTGCAATGGGCACATTGATTAGGGCCTAGTGTGCCTTTCTTCTCTGTTGGGCCCCTTTTGCCTCTAGCATGGTGGCGGGCACCCGATGAATTCCCTTTTTCTGCCCCAGGGCCTTGCTTCTTTTGGTTTCCCTGGGCTAACTCCAGAAACACTGTGGCCCGTTTTGCCTTCCCTGCTTCCCGGGCATTGTAGACTTTAAAGACTATGTCACTAGCTGGGAGGAGCTCATTCCCAGTACTCCGTCTACACGCTGAAGTTTGTTCCTGATATCTGGAGCACTCTGCCCAATAAAAGTCATGTTTATCATTCTCGCATTCTCTGGTGACTCTGGATCAATATCAGTGTATTTCCTATATGTCTGATAGATCCTTTCTAAAAATTCAGAAGGATCCTCATCTGGCTTCTGCTGGAGAGTCTGTATCATATTCAGACTCCTCTGCTTGGGCACTCCTTTCCTAAGTCCTTCCAGTATGCACCTTCTATAGTGTCTTAAAGAGGTTAAGCCATCTCTGCTATTTGGGTCCCACCTAGGATCTACGCGAGGAATAGCCTCGACTGGGTTAAGAATTCCTTCAGTGTCCTCATCACGGAGACGCTGAGCTTCCTGATCAGCCCTACTTAGAACCAATCGTCTTTCGTCTGCTGTTAGCAAAATGTTCAGCAGAGCCTGTATATCTGCCCAGTTTGGGTGATGAGTGGCAAATATAGAAGCAATAAGATCTGCCATCTTCTGAGGATCACTTCTATATGAGGGATTAGCATTTCTCCAGTTCAGCAAGTCCGAAGTGGAAAACGGGGTATGAGCCCAGTAGAAACCAGCGGGCTGGCCTTCCTCGTTAATTCCACCTATCGGGTATTGCCTCAAAGGATACTGGCTGGCTATGCCTTTGGAAGCTCCCCGCTTATATGAGGTGCCCTGGCGAGTTCGGGGGGGGGGGTGGTGAGACACATTCCTCAGCAGGTGGAGGTGAAGCAGTTGGCATTGCAATCTCCACTTCAGGGCCAGTTGTGGGAGGAGACTGCACTGAGGTGGCTCCCACCACCTGTGCAGGGGAAGGTACCCCAGCAGTGGTAGTTCTCATCCCGTGTGAAGCTGGAGGTGTAGTAACCTCTACCAGCTGTGATGGTGGCAGCCTCACAGAGGCCCCTCCCTCCTGCGAAGGGACTGAGGTCAGGCAGGCCCCTCCCACCTGCAGAGCGTGGTGCCCTAAGGCCTCACTCTGCAGATGGGGCCAGGCGCCCCCTCCCGCAGAGGGAGGGCTCTGAAGCTGACCCCCACCACCTGGGGCTGCAGAGGCAGCGCCGCCCGTGGCGCGCTCGCGCAAACCCCTCCCATCTGTTGGCTGGGAGGCCGCACTTTGGAGCCGACCCCCACCACCTGAGGCTGCGCTGCCGGCTGAGCCCGGGCCTCCGAGACCCTGCCCACCTGTTGGTGGAACTGGTGAGCAGATCCCACTCGCAGACTGTGCTCCTCGGTGGTAGAAGCTTCTCCCACCTGCAGGGGAGGGGTAATCGGGGCACCCCCCACTTCTTGGGGAGGAAGCTGCACCGCCGGACCACCCCCTGTCTGCGAGCCCCTACTCCCTGGGTTCAGAGCATTAATGAGGTTTATCTCCTCACTCTCTCTCTCTCTTCCTGTGATTTACTATCCGGGAGGGGCGCCGAGAGATCCTTCCTCTGAACCATCACACGCTTCCCCGTCTCTGGGTTGAAGCGGTTGTGTAATATAATAAATGCATTAAGGTAGTGCAATTCTTCCAACAGTTCATATCGCTGACAATACCGTTTCAGCCTAGCAATAACACAGTAACTTAAAGAGCCGTTCACTGGCCATCTCAGTTCATCACCCAAAACATAAGTAGGCCACACCGAGTTACAATAATAAATCATTAACCGCTTAGTCAAGGGATGCTCATATGTCGACTTAGCACAGTAGCCCTCCCAATCCCTTAGGATCCTACCCAATGGGCTCCACCTAGGGACCGGCTTAGAACTATTCACATGATTCCAACAAAGCAAGCAAAAGTTCAAAGCAAGAAGGATACAGACGAGGTAAAGACCGGGAATCTCACCAGCTAAAGCCCACGATTCCAGCTCCATTGTTCCCCCAAAAAAAAGCACTTAGAAACCCAGCTTTCAACCAAAGCACTTTCACGTCACTGCTTCCTCCCTCTTTCCTTTCCATCTATCCAGGCGTGACAGGCAGCCGATGCCCTCAGGAGGAGCACAGAGAAATTCTCGAGACTGGGAAAACTCCGAAGCCTCACTCTCTCACACCTGAGGGGGTCGGTCTGCCACGGACAATTACTGTCCCGGCGGAGTCGCCAAAAACTGTTACAGAGCAGGAACCAAACAAGGGGGGCCTGGGACGGTGATGCTCTTACTGAAAAAGATTCGGGTCCGTCTTGTCCGCCGCCGTAAAGGAAAGATATCTCTCAATGCCAGAGATTTGTGAAAAGGAAAGGAAAACGTTTATTTTGTGCTATACTAACTTAAGGCAGTGACCTAATGTTTTTATCTAAATCTTAAAGTCCCTTAAAACACCCACTAATGCACACAGTTCTTTCTACCCCCTTGCCCAGTATGGGGTACCGTATCTCAGGAAAGGAAATAGAAGTCCAGTCTCAGGCAGTGTCTGGTTCTTCCCAGTAATCCGTGCTTGGCTGGTAGGCCTCTCTCGGTTCTCAGCACCATCAGCTGTGTCGCCAGAATCTCTGCTAAAACCGGGTGACGGTTCCCCCTACTACTGCTGTGGGGGAACCCACTCTGGCAAAGGTGCGTGGTCCTCTCTCCACTGCTCCAGCCATGTGGTCCTTTCTCCACCAGTCCAGCCACATGGTCCTCTTTCCTCTACAGGACCACGGGAGTCCCCACTCAGCCAAATCCACGTGGTTCTCCCCTATGGCTGCCGTGTCTGGGTTTAAATCCCTGCGCCAAACTTCCTCTGCAGCCCTATTTCTGACTCCTCCTACACTTGGCCACACTTGCCCTCAATCTGCTGTCCTTTCCAGCTTTTCTGGTCACCATCATGGGTCTGGGCAAGTGTCACCCCATGTCCTGGAACCAATCTCCTCCGAGCTCCCACCCAAGCGCTGAAACTCAGGGGACCTGCTCTTAGTCACGTCTCAGGGAGGTGTTCCTTTCCATCCCCCTAGCCCAGAGCAAGGCCATAGTTTTTTAGCATATTCAAGCAACCGGCCCCAGGCTATAGGTATGTTAAATGACCATGCCATGGATTAGCTGCAAAGCTGCCCTGCATGTTCTTGCTCTGTGTGCCCCTTCCCCCAACTCACACCTGTGGACACCTTGAGTTCTGGGCCCCATTTCAAATGTCCATTTGGGGTCCCCCCCCTCTTGGCTGCACCCTGTAACATGTCTAGTTTCTGTGTCTATCACTCAGGTTATATTCAAACCCAGGTTCCTTTTTTGTTATTGTTGTTCTGTGAGCCACCTTTTCTCTCTGTAGATTCCTATCTGCTCATGTCTATTGAGACAGATAATTGAAAAAGGACTTCACTACCTGTTGTAGTGGAAATACAATGGAAAGTGAATTCATTGTAACTGAGTGATGCTTGCATTGTCATGGCACTAATTTCTTAAAGACTTACAGGACAAGATCAGTGATATAATAATTGCAATTTTCATCACATTAATTTCCAACTTAAGGCTCTAACACAGTGAAGCTAATTATAACCAGAATAGTTTATATAGTTTCCCCAGTTATTCTCTCAATTTACATCTAACTGCATGTCTATTGTTTATTTTACTTTCAAGATCCAGAGTGTTCAATACCAGCCTGTAAAGTTTAGAATGAGAAATAAATTTATTTTAGGTATTTCATTATAGTACAAATGTGCTATGTGTTGCAAATACGCATAAATTTGACCATGCTTACCAATTTTGAAGTTCTAGTAGGTACATGATTATTCATAACACAAGAATTTAGCATAATAACCCTGACCAGCATTTCCCTACATAGCAAAAGGTCACCAGTTCGATTCCCTGTCAGGGCACATGCCTGGGATTTGGGTCTGGTCCCGGTCCCCATCAGGTCTTTTATGGGAGGCAACTGACCCATGTTTCTCTCTCACATCGATGTTTCTCTTCCTCTCTTTCTTGCTCCCTTCCCTTCTCTCTAAAAATAAATAAATAAAATCTTTAAAAAATATATAGCATAATACATTTCAAAAGCTCTATCATTATTGGTTTCCCCCTTTCATAGGTTCAATATATTTTCTGTGCATCTCACTTTTAAAAGTATAATACCCGACATATTTGTGAGGAGCATAAATGCCCTATTTATTTGGCCTCTGGTGCACATAGCCCCAGAGTACTGTAGAGGTGAGACAAAAAGAAAATACTCATATCATGTCTTTGTGCAATTAATGTCTGTACAGATAAATTATATTTTTATTTCTCACAAGATCATTGACAATTTCTCCTACATCTATATTGAAAAATATATTCTATATAAATATATAATCTTATATTTAAACTTATTTTTGAGACAATTAATTACAATTATATTTATTTTTCACAATTCAAAACATAATAGTGCTCATTTTATAAACAGAAAAGAAATTTAAATTTAAAAAATATTGTACTAAATTAATTTAAATATACATTAATAAGGTGCATGGAATAAGTATTTTGAGTCAATAATTACTTGAATAGGAAAAATTATAAAGCACATAACATAAAAGCATTTGTTATAGTGTCACACTAATTTTTGTAAAATTATCATAAACTAGAGATTGCTGCCACAATGAGCAAATTCATGTGTCCACTATGACCATTGGCATTTGTCCCATAATTATATGCATAAAGTAGATTTCTCAAGTGCTAATCTAGTGTTTTCTAATATAATCTATATCTTTCAGATATATTCTTCATAGTAGTGTATTTTTATATTACTTTGTATTCATTTGTGTCATCTTGTATTGTTTACCAGTTACCAGTCATTCTCTTTTGAGAGGCAGATTTTGTGTGTGTGTGCATGCAAATGCACATGCGCTTACTCATATATTTATATACAAGGTCCAGCAGAAGTAAGGCCTGCTTGAGTGTGGTTGGTAGGGTAATAATATGGGTATAATAATGTCTAGCTTTAATTTGAACATTTCACCTAAAATGTCATATGGTGTGTTTGAGTGTGATATTGTTGTGTTACAGAGTTACATGCTTATGATTTTGTAATGAAAGTTTTTGTAATAAAGAAGGACATTATTTGTACTGAACCCCGTATATTCATAGTTTTGTATTAGGTGTTTATTTATGTATAAATACCAGAGGGATTGCAAGATAAAGTATAGCAAGGAAGTTTCATATTTCATGACATAGTTTATTTTCTCATATCGCAAATATGACCACATAAACTAAGAGTCAAAGGAACTGGAAATACTTCTCTCTCGAAATCAGGTGGAGAATAATGTAGAAGTCACCCTGACTGGTGAATTACTTTTGAACAGCCTTACCTCAAAACTGACAGATTGTGCAGTGTCTTTGAAAAGGAGTTCAGATAATTGTAATAAAGATGACAGCATAAGAGAAGTGCAATTGTGAGTATTTTTAAAGCATAAAAGCGTAGTTTGCTTGAGTTGCAGAGTGCTGATTATCCACTTAACTTTTCTTATACAATACGTCATGTAGGAAGTGTTCAATGAATGCTCAGTTATTACATTTGCTATCTTCACTTAGTTGTCACACCACCAAATGACAGTAATTAAGATTATTAATAGATTTATAAGACATTGATTGTGATTCTATCAACAGTGAATACAGGACAATCTGTAATAACTGCAATTTCCACTTCCAGTCTACTTTAGTTTCTTTCTTTGTCTTTATGACATCCTTTTGATTTCACGGAGTATGTTTGAGATCATGTTTTGCAGACTAAATTTGAGAAGCACAAGCTTGGATCAAACTCTTCCTATTTAAAGAATTAGAAAATTTGACATAAATTAGATACAATGCCAAACATTTTTTATAATCAAGCATTAAGCCATATATTACATGTAAATTACAGCTTTTTATTTGTAAATTTGGCATCTGATTTTAACTCAAAATGATTTAAAATGTGTATAATTTCTCAAATATGCATATTTTCACTTGAAAAAATTAATATGCTGCCAGAGAAATGGAAAACACACATTTTGAAAAAGCCATGGAATGTTCTTATAAATTTTGTCCTCTTGAATATATACTAAGATATTGATTTGGGGTACTTTATCTTTTCAGGTAAGCGCTGGTAATGAAGTGTTTTGACCCTGCTAATAGGATAGTGATTTATGATCATGTCAGTCATTATTTCCAGAGGCATCCAATGCCTGCTAACAAATCAAATTTAATACCATAGTGTTTGTGTTCTGTATAATACAAGTGAAAAGTAAATGAATATTAAACTGCTAACATAATGGCAAGATAATCCTTTCTGTTCCTCTCATCTAAAGTGATGCTTGCTTCTGAAATCTATATAGTGCTCAACAAAGCAGGATTTTTTGTTTTTTTAGCTACAGATAGATGCTAATAATAATTAGAGGATCTGTTTAAAAGTTCAGCTTTAGGACTCAAGTTTTTTTGCCAAACTTGTCTGCAAGTAAATTTAGTGAGGACTGAATCAACCAGTTCGTACAGATGGACAAAACCATCTTGATTTAAATTTCAGACAGTGACTTTGGCCTCTGTAATCCCTCTGACACTTAGTCTTAAGACTTCTCAAAAAGTTAATATGATGATCTGGCTGCAAACTTTTTCAGTTGGCTTTCAAATGAACTAAATGGGAATGAAACCTAATTCATGCTGAAAGTGAAATTCGTATAGCAGTATTTCATTAAATTAAAGGGTAAGAAAACCTATGTTTATATATTACTTTATTTTATTTGTTAAAGATTTTATTTATTTTTTAGAGAGAAGGGAAAGAAGGGAGAGAAAGAGAGAGAGAGAAGGAGAGAAGGACATGCATTGATCGGTTGCCTCTCACATGGCCCCAACTGGCGACCCGGTCCACAACCCAGGCATATGCCGTGACAAGGAATTGAACCAGCAACCTCTTGGTTCACAGGTTGGTGCTCAATCCACTGAGTCACTCCAGCCAGGGCAATGTTTATATATTATTTATAAAGCAAGTCGGCCACAAAATTGGGCATGTATTTCCTTGCAGGAACAAAAATATCTTCCCTAGTTTGCTTCATCTGTATATATTTTGTTTTAGTTTGCAGTTTTATCAACTCTGTTCTGATCTAATTACTTCAATGACAAAAATGTAAATGAGATATCGCTGAAAGGGTTATGAGAGAGAGGGCAAAATAGTTGTAACATTTTATAATAAAGGCTATTTCTATTACTTAACTAAAAATGTTCATTTTTAGCAGTTCCAGAAATTTGTTCATTAATATAAATTAAGCCTCTCCCCAATTTAATCTCACTCAGATGAGGTTACACCATAATCATTTAGGCATATTTTCTTGCATGCGTACCTGTAAGGCTGAAATTATTTTTTCAACAGAAAATCAATGAGTCATTATACATGTTAGTTAGGAATATACTTCAGCTGTTTTAACAGTGATCAAATAACAGTGACCAATAAAATGGGCTTATTTCTCTCTCACATGTAAACTTGGACTTGCAGGTGGTCCAGGGAGTATAGTGCCCATGCCCCTTGGGATTATCCAGGGACTCAGATTCTTTTTCTCTTGTTGTTCCACCTCCCCACCCTACCCACCACACTGTCCTCATCTGCATGGTCAGTTGTACAGTTGTATTTTCATGGAGAAGCAAACTGGTTCTTTTTAAAGCCATGAGCTGAAGATACACACATAATTTCTTCTTGCATCCCATTGGTTACAACTCAGTCATATGGACGCATCTAGCTGCAATTGAGGCTGGAAAACGTTTCTTGACAGGCCCAGGTAAAATTAGGTATCTTTCATTATCTGAAAATAGGAACAAAAAAATAAATACTGGGGAGACAGCAGTATCTGCCATACTTTATTACAGATTTATGAAACTTATCCCTCTATTCAAAATTACTTATCGAGACCTGTTATACATGAAGTATACTTCTGTGTTACTTTAGATAGTTAGGTAATTATGAATAAGGAAGGTAGTAAAGGGAATCAGACATTGTTGAGCATAATCAACCAGGGAGCATAAGCCTGTTTACTTTACCAGGAAGCTACAGCTTCACACACTCCAGGGGACCATAGTATTGCCCTGCCAAAGATTAACACCCCTCCCTTCCCCACTCAAGTACTGGTTGTTGGGGGAGCAGGGGGAGATAAGCAAGTGCCAGTAGAAGTCAAAATGATGCAGGGGGAGGTGCTTGGCCATAAGAGGCCTGTCAGTCTAACCCGAGAAGGAGATCCATTGGCTAGGAAGTGGGCCCATCAGAAGCCCACAAAAGCTTGAAAAATTGCTTGTCTTTTTTTAAAAAAGCACCTGGTTCTCTCCAAGTGGTAAAAATGTAATCCCAGCTTAACAAAGAAGCTCTCTCTCTTTCCTGCCCTGGGAACCCACGCTAGCCCGAGTACTCACATGTTGTCCTTCCATAACCATGTGGAAGGACACAAATGCAGGCTCTAGCAAGCCACAAATGCAGGCTCCAGGCAGGAGCCTGAGTACCACAGCATAGCAACAGATTGCAGCCAGGAACACAAGCTAAGTTATTTGGATGGGGACTGAGACTACTTAGTGGCTGTCTGTGGACTCCAACGGACTAAGCTTTAATATGTCATAGAAACTGTGGAAACTGGCTTTTGTTGTGGTCTTACTGAAGACACAGTTGGACTTTTTCCGTAGCAGGACAGATGGAGATGTAACATGGGGACAGCCTTCCACCCAAATAAACGTTGCCATACCACAGTCCCTTATGTGTGGGTCAGTGAAATACTTTTCTCTCCATCCACTTGAAAGAGCTTCACTTCCACCTGCAAAACCTGGTGACTCAACATGCTTACACTCATGCCCCCCCCCGTCACCCTGCCACCTCTCTCTCCAGCCTGGTTTCTCTACTCTTTAAGACAGAGCCCATCAGGTTCTAGTCGGCAGGTCTCATCTACTACTAAGACTAAATATCTCCAAGCCCCATGGAGTAGACAAGGAATAGCGTTACTAATTGTAGTCTCCTGGTGACTGAGTTCAGAGAATGTTAAATATTCTTTTTAGTTTATTTTTATTGTTGACACTATTACAGATGTCCCCCTTTCTCCACCTTTTGCCCACCTCTCCCCAGCCCCTGCCCCCACTTCCCTCTGGCCATCACCACACTGTTGTCCATGTCTATGTGCCATGCTCACATGTTCTTTGGCTAATCCCTTCCCTTTCTTTCATCCAGTCTCCCTCCCCCATACCCTCTTACAGCTGTCAGTCTGTTTCATGCACTCATGCCTCTGTTTCTATTTTGTTTGCCAGTTTATTTTGTTCATTAGATTGCAATTGTAAGAATAACTCTCACATCTTTACTAGATGAGATGAAAGTAATTATTTTTTCTTAAAAGTGCAGAAAGAATTATGCAATGAATATTTCCTCTTATATGCACCCAATTATATTCCATATGTCAAAAACGTTTGATATCTCACATAACTTTCTGCTATCAGCTAATCAGTAGTATAAATTTTGTGAAAGGAGACATTATTGTTAGATCATACACTTTAATGATGTTATTATTAATAGTTGCTAACTCCTTTAATCTGTTTGACCAACTTACTTTTGTAATTGCAAATAATTGCCAGATTAATCACATAGGGCTTAAATTTATAAATAGAATTGGAATATATCCACATGGAAAGTGTAGAATCTTCTATTGCCAACTTTCTCAATTGCTCTTCAATTTATGGAATTATTTCTTCAAATTAAAATTAGACAGATGGAAGCCAAACCCACTTATCTTGGAAATATTGCTGTAACCTGCATCCAGAATTTGCTTTAGTAAAATAATAGACAAAATTTTAGAAATAGAATTTTTAGTAAATGAAACCCTGTAAGCCTCCTTTCTTCAACTAGTAGTAAAAACTGATAGGCAGATCAGGAAAGCAGATATTAGAGTGGATTAACCTCAGGGTTCAAGTGTGTAACACTTAATTGCCAATTTTCAGGGCTAAATAAATTTCTTAACTATTTCATGATTAAAATGGAACCAAATTTAAGTAAGTAGGCAAATGATATTTATATACTCTGGGAATGTCCAGTTTCATCCAGGCATAAGAACACTGTTTTGTGTAATCCTGCTACAGTTACCTGCAATTTAAGGGTTAAATTCATTTTAGAAATTTACCTGGGATTAAGTGTTTGAACCTTGATTTCTATTGGAAACCTATCTTAATGAAGGAAAATGAGTCTCTGTATAAAAAATGATAGACTTAAGTGCTGCTACATAGGAACCATTGTAATGTGTTCTCACCATTTTTTCCTATTCTTGTAGTTGTCTACACTATTATAAAACCACCCTTATTCTTCATAAACTTCTTTTTTTTAATTTGTGGTTTTATTTATTTATTTATTGTTGTTCAAGCACAGTTGTCTCCATTCTCCCCACCACCACCATGACACATCCCCACCCCAGCCATTTCTACCTATCAACATCGATCCTACCCCCCTTTGGCTTTGTCCACATGCCATTTATACGTGTTCCTTGACAACCCATTGTAATATGTTCTCGCTATTTTAGAGCCTATAAACTTGTCATGTTGTTAATAAAGAAGTTATTAATCAGATAATAGAAATTGATTAAAAGTTGCTACCTAAAATATTTGAACAATGCTGAGAGTAGACCCTAAAAGTTCTTATCACAAAGAAATAAACATCTTTTGTATCTATATGAGGTGATGGATGTTAATTGAATGCATTGTGGGAATCACTTCACAATACATGTAAGTCAAGTTATGCTGTACATCTTAATTTTATATGGTGCTTATTATATGGCAATCCTATCTCAATAAAACTGAAAGAATAAAAATCAAAAGTTACTATCTAAAACATCCACTTTCCCCTAGATGAGTAAGATCTATAAGGAATCTGCCAACATCATTTTGGGAAATTTGAAATGCAGATTAGGAAAATAATCTCTCAAACAGCTTTTGAAAATATATATTTTAATATGACCCTAATTTTACTGCTTTATTACTTTTCATAATTAAAATAATAATTACTATTGTAAACAACTCTATGGAAAGATTGTAGGTTTATCTTCACCCATTATTCTCTCTGAAGTAGTTTTTTTCTCTGCTGAGTGCTACCAAATTCAACAAGCTCATGATTCTTTGGCTAAACACACTTTAACTTGTAAATGTTCATTTTTGTTCTCCTGAAGCCTGTCTTACTATGCAGAAGTGGATTTGAACAGTCTCCTCTCAGCTTTAATATTTTTCTCTGTATTTATGGGACTTGAATATTTGATAAAATCAGCTGACTTCTCTCTTGTCTGATCTTCTTAGAGGCATCTGGTAATAACTTGATACCTTCCCTCCCCCTCCTTCCAATAATGTGACCAGCTTGCCTGCCCTCTCTTTACATCTCCTTGCTTGCCATTCTCTTCTCACCTATTTCTTTATGAAAAGACAAGTCTGGCCACAACTCTAAATATAATTTTATTCTTTGGTATATGCAAAGGTCAACCAACTGTTTTTCCCATGGAGTGTATTTAATTACAGTTTACTCAGAACATTAAATAGTGTTTGAAAGAGTCACATTGTCCATGCCATTTTGCCCTTCTACAATCAGTTAAATCCTTCATGGTGAAAATTAAGGCCCTTCACTCTGTGACTTGAACTCTCATTGTGTCTTAGGAATGATCATTAATCACCAATTAATCACAACTTGCCTTACCTCATCTGAGTGTAAAACCAACTGAGAAGTGTAGAAATAATGTAGGTGGAAAATTAAGAAGTCAGCTAATCATTTATAAAGATGAATTAGAAGGTAGTTTTGAACTTTTGATGTAATGGGCTTATTAATACCTTCCACCAATGTTGAGAGGAGTCATATCAAACTGTCCAGTTGTAGACTGCCTGCAGGGAAAAACAAACTACACATGAAGGAGGAGGGAAAGTGTGCATCCTGGATTCAAATCACTGGGAAAGGAACAGAAGCGTCTGCTCATCTGCACATGTTCTGTTCCTTCACTCAAATTCACTGATCACATATGTTGCTTTTCCTCCCATGGCAAGTCATGAGGAAGGAGACCAGTCCAATTAAACTATCAAGCCTCATTAAATGAAAGTGTCAGGACCGCGCCCCCCCCCCCCATTCTCTCTCAACCCACTCCATCAATCACTTTAACTCCTTTATCATTCAACAATAGAGTCAGCATTCTTTGCTGCCAGATACTACGCTCAGTCTCAGGGAGTTCAGAACGAACAAAAAATAGACTCTGTTATCAAGAGGTTCAGTGAACATCCATCCAACATTTTTATTTTACATTCTTTCTATTTAAATGAGTTGGTCTCTGCTATCAGGGTATTTCTCTCCTTAGATATTTAGGCTTTGTTTCACTTGTCACTTCTATAAGGTTACAAATCATTCTCCATGGGCAGAATCTCCCCTATGCTTGTATTCTTTCTTCCTAAGTAACTCTTGGCCACATGTTCTTTGTCCTTCTCTGGGGAGTAGTTCAGTGACTATTCTTTGTGGAATGTTCTCTGAGAGTGGTTTTACTGTTTAACTGCACATCAGATTCGAAGCTTTTCTTTCTATTTCCCAGGAGTTCTACAGCTCAAGAACATTGTTCTTTGACTACCTTATCTTTGTGTGTGTGTGTGTGTGTGTGTGTGTGTGTGTGATTTGCTGATTTATGTGTCATGCTGGTCTCAATTCACCCACGGCCAGTAAACTTGCTGTGTTTTGTCTGCATGTTGTGCATATTCCCTTGTTAATGTTTGGTCTGTAACCACAATTAGGTGCTGGGAATGTTCTCATTGGTTCTCCTGTGACCTCATGTTATCCACCAGACCTTGACCTTTTGCTCTGTTCCTCACTGTTTTCTCTGATCAGTTTGCTTTATTAAGGCTTCTGTCCACCTGAGGTTAACAGGACCACCCTTGACAAGAAGGCTGACTTTGTCTAATATGTCTCAGATTTGTGTTCTGAGCTTACTCAACCTATCAACAGAATTTACCTTTCAACTAGTTGAAGTTATTTCTGCTCTTGGCTTTCATGGCTAGATTTATGGATTTATTATTTCGATACCTTTATTGCTGCCTTATCTTCCACTGATCTTTCACCTTGAGGCCCATGGCACTCATGCCATCACACAGGTTATAGGTTATATTATGCACACTTCCAGGTGATGAAACTGATGACACCTCAGCAATTATATCATGTGACACACCTGATATCGGAGGCTGCGAAGTCTGAAGTCAGACAGCTTACGTTCTTCCATTGGCCTCTAAGGACCTTGAGAAAATTACCTCACTAAAAACTTAGTCTTTTCTAGTTAATGTTCAGATGATACCAGTATATGTTATGCAGATTGTTTTTGAGAATTCAATATATAAATGTATGTGTGGAATACTTAGAAAGTTCATGGTTCTCAGTGAATGTTGTGTAAGTGTTACATATTACCATTATTATTATTTAAACCTGAGTTGGGTATTCTGTGATAGTGATATACCAGATTGCTCAACTTCCATCTTCAGTGAGTTTTCTCAGAACTATGCAAAATAATAGTCTATGAAAATAAAGTACAAAAATATCATACCTAAATCTCAGTTAGATCGACAATTGAATGCTAATTGCTAAAAGCTTGGATAAAATATGTATGTTTCAGGGAGTCCCTTTATCTTTCATTGCTAAAAAAAAAAAAAGAAAACATGTAAGAAGATCCTCAGATGTGTAGCCAATTTTCTCCAGTTTTCATTATGTCACTACCTGTTCTTCCAGCCACAGATGAGGAAAATGCAGTTAATGAAAATGTCTAGCCTTTTAAGTGACCTTATGAAAGTGGAGAAAATACATGTAAAAGCAATAGCAAAAATACATGCAATTTTATAAAAATAATACGAGTGTGCAGGTGGCATTTCTTTTTTTTTCCACTCAAAAGTCTTTATTTTTAGCCTAATCATACATGTACCTGCTAAGTCACTTGTGTTCTCCATTACAATAGATTTTTTAAATGTTTTTCTTATATTTTTCCATTAACATTTAGTCTCCCTATACTCTCCTTCTCCCAGAATCACCAAACTGTTGTCCAGGTTCATGAGTTCTCCTTCCTTTTTGCTCAGTTCTTCCACCTTTGTACCCTTCCTCACCCCCTTAGCTGTCATCTTGCTCTCTATCAATGAGTCCATCTGTATTTTGCTTGTTAGTTCAGTTTGTTCATTAGATTGATTCTGCATATGAGTGAAATCATGTGGTATTAGTCTTTCTCTGACTGGCTTATTTCACTTAGCATAATGTTATCCAGGTCCATTCATACTGTCACAAAGGGTAAAATGTTGTTCTTTTTTATGGCTGAGTAGTATTGCATTGTGGGAATGCCCCATAGGTGGTTTATCCACTCATCTACTGATAGACACTTAGGCTGTTTCCACATTTTCCTGATTGCAAATAATGCTGCAATGAACATAGGGGTGCTTATGTCCCTTTGAATTAGTGTTTTAGGTTTGTTCAGATACATTCCCAGAAGTGGGATCACTGGGTCAAAAGGCAAATCCATTTTTAATTTTTGAGATAGCTCCGTACTCCTTTCCACAGTGGCTGAACCAGTCTGCATTTCCAAGAATTGTACTAAAGGAGCTCCCTTTCTCCACATCCTCTCCAACAATTGTTGTTTGTTGCTTTATTGACGAAAGTCATTTTGACAAAATTTGTAATGATATTTCATTGTGGTTTTAATTTGTATTTCTCTGACGATTACTGACATTGAGTATCTTTTCATGCGTCTATTGGCCATCTGTATGTCTTCTTTGGAGAAGTGTCTATTCAGGTCCTTTGCCCATACTTTAATTGGGTTTTGGGTTTTTTTTTTTTTTTTTGTGCTGCGTTTTATAAGATTTTTTATACATTTTGGATATTAACCCCTTATCGGGTATACTGCCAAATAAATTCAAAATGGATTGAAGACTTAAATGTTAGACCTAAAACCAGAGGGAAATGTAGGCAGCAAAATCTTGGACATAGATTGTAGCAATATTTTATCACATATATCTCCTCAGGCAAGGGGAACAAAAGAAAAAGCAAACAAATGGGACTACATCTAACTTAAAAGTTTTTGCACAGGAAAGGAAAATATGAACAAATAAAAAGACAACCCAAAAAATGGGAGAACGTATTTTCCAGCATACCTATAAGAGTTTACAACCCCAAATTTGTAAAGAACTTACATTTCTAATAATTATACATTCAAAGAAATAGCTTTGGAAGTTTATCTATCATCCTTTATTTTCTTTGAATGCCTTATGATTTTTACCTGATTTCAAATTTGTCTTCAGTGATTCCATTTATTTCTTATATACTTATTATGCTCTCTTAAATAAATGCATATACTTATTATCAAAGCATAGGACACTACAGAAATTTAGGGAAATGACATGGATAACTATTTTCTTTATACTTTGATATTCATTTCTCTGTCATTGAGATATTTTTTTGAGTTTGCCATAAAGTGTACTTCTTACAGATTAAAATGTTTATTGACTTAGAAATTAATTTGCTGTAGTTCAGTAGTTTACATTATTATCACATTTAATCAAATATTCTGTTTTTTAAAAAGTAGTGGTTCTACCATGTTGGTTAAATCTGAATCATGTTTTGAGAAAATTTACCCAAGTAACAGGTACCCTTGGCCAGCAGAGCTCCTGCTTTATTGTCTTTTGGCACTATGATACAGGCATTAGGTTTAATAGCAGTTGTGTAGTGACAATATCTGGATGGGACCCATACCCTTTTGATCAATATGAAGATTGTTGGCACATCCAAATGATATTTACCATTTGTGCTGTGTGGCTATACACACACATAAACACACACTTGTATAATCTGCAATTCTCTGGAAACTGTTTGATTAAATGTTATTTATATCTATTTAAGGGATGAATATAATACTGAAGTGATAAGACTGAGTCTAGGTACCAGTCAAGGTTGCTCATGTAGCTCCTTCTTTTTACATAGCTGGGTAGTTCTTGATGAAATCTTCATATTTTTCTCACCCTTGTGCATGCAACAACCTGGCCTGAACTGTTTGGAAAACTTAATTAATTTCTCTTATTGAATCTCCTTTATGCGATTTACCATTTTAAAAAAGCACATCACTTCCATACTATCCTTAGAAGTCCCAAATCTTCACCATACCTGGCATTGTCTTGCCAACTTTGCCCACTTCATCTCTTGAAGAGTTCTTCTATTTCACCCACATAAGTTCTTCCTCAAATAGGCCAAGCTGGTTTCCATCATGGAAAATTCCACATGCTGCTCTGATACCTAGAAGGGGATTTCTCCCTCTCTATATCTGGTTAACTCTTACCCTTTGGGTTTAGTGTGTTGACCTCCTCCTGAAGAATCTTTAGCAGTTGGGGTCCCAATACCTCTGTTCTCTTAGCCTCCTTTACTTATTCATGGCAGCAGTTATTACAGTAATCATTTGAAAACCACTTGTGTCACTGGCAGATTATCATCAGTTCTCTTTTATTGAGCATAAGTGGCTGAAGACAAGATTCATACTTTTCATTTCAATGAAAGTCCTTAATCACTATCTCCTGAGGGAAAGGAATGAAAATGTAAATGTAAATCATAAAAATGTTTTCAAGGTATACTTAGATATTGGCTATTGAAACAAAACTATCTACTTCATATTCATTAATTTAGCCACAGTTGGACAATTAAGCTGTGGTGGAATCTCTAGGTCTTAGTGGTTCATGAAAATCTTCAGAGAATGGGAGGCAACTGACAAAAGCTGACAATGGAATGTGCTTTGAGTGGGTAACCCTCTGCTAACTATTATACAGGGTGGGCAAAAGTAGGTTTACAGTTACAAGTGCATGCAATGCAATTTAGTTTACTGTTGTATTATTATTTATTAATTATTGCATTATTTTCCATATGAACAGCTGTAAACCTACTTTTGCCCCCCATATATTGTAAGATAAGAGAAAACAGCAACAGAGGTTAGTAAATACTTACCTGTTTAAACACAAATGAAGTTAAATACTTATTTTAGAAACCTGTATTTATTCTGTTCAAGTTGTCAGCTATGTTTATCATAAAGAGATTGATTTTATTCAACAACCAGATAGTATTTCATTGACTGAGCTCTGGTCTACCCAATCCACATAAAACTACTGTATACCTTCCAGCTAAATTGGGCATGTATCTTAACTGAGAATAAGACTTTTAAAATAAAATATTAAGACTTTAACAGATCAGCTTTGAAATATTATGTAGAATGTAGCTTTATCATGACTTTTGTTGTCAATGATGATTCTGAACCTCCTGCCTAAGGGTTTATATCCAATATTTTTGAGTTACAGGCAAGGGGGGATATGCAGGGTCCAGCAGAAGTAAGGCCTACTTGAGGTAGTTGGTAGGGTAATAACATGGATGTAATAATTTATAGTTTTAATTTGAACATATCACCTAAAATGCCAAATGGTGTACTTGAGTGTGATATCATAATGTTACAGAACTACATGCCTATGAATTTGCAATAAAATATTTTTAACACACACACAAAAAAAGAAAAGGGGCATTATTTGTGCCTGACCTTGTATATGCAATGAAAAATATACTCACCATTTCTTACTTGCCTCACCCTGTGTCCCTCAGCTGATAATCACATCTGTTTATGAAGATATTCTTGTAATTAGAATTGTAACAACCATAGAGACAGATTCTGAAACTAAAAGTAGCTTCTCATTCTTTAGCTTCATTTGACACTGCCATTTCCATAAAAATTTCAATAATTAAACACAAAGACACGTGGATATCAACTATGCATATTACTTGCATGTCTGGAAGTAGATTAGTATATACAGTAAAAATGTGAGGCTGAAGGGAAATGGAAAGACCCAGAAGGTGAGAGGGAAGGAGAAACTGAGGGAATGTGTGATTTCATTTTTGCAGAGGTTTTTTCAGTTTGTAAATATTTTTCTATATTTAGAGGGCGAGTTAAAACTTACAAATAGGCTTTTGCACAATCCATTTTTGGAGAAACAAAGATAAAAGGCTCTTAATTTTTCAAGTATAAATTTATACACATTCTTTGAGAAGAACATGTAAACTTTATGTGTCAGTTATCACAGCGCAGCATTTTCATAAGGCAATCTGAACTTTTGATATTTTATATGTTAACTTTTTTTTTTAGATTTTATTTATTTATTTTTAGAGAGGGGAAGGGAGAGAGAAAAAGGGAGAGAGAGAAACATCAGTGTGTGGTTGCCTCTCACGTGGCCCCCACTGGGGACCTGGCCCACAACCCAGGCATGTGCCCTGACTGGAAATCGAACTTGTGATGCTTTGATTCGCAGCCCGTGCTCAATCCACTGAGCTACACCAGCCAGGGCTATAATGTTAGCTGTTTTTAACAAACATCTGAAAGGATTTTGGGCTCTGTGTACAATGACCACATACGTGTCATAAAGCTCAAAATTTTCAGTGAAGGTGCACAACCTCTTCACCTCAAGCAATTGTTTAGGCAGCATTTGTGTCAAAGAACCCTCTAAAAAGAAATTTAGAATATTCACAGAAAGAAACAACGAGAGGATAATGTAGTACCCTTTAGCGTTTGTGTACCTGTTGAAAATCTAATTATGTTTTACTGTTTTTAAAACTTTAAGTTAGATTTTCAGTGCAAAGATATAAAAATCTAAGTAAGGGACAGCAAATAAATGCTTACCATTGTTTTTGTTTTGCCACTTTGACTCTTTTTCTTTGTGATGCTGTAATTATTAACATATTTTGAATCTAAGTTCATTGTTTTCACATAGTAGTCAAAGCAAAACCAACCTAAACCATAAATGCTTACTGGAACTATGAAGCAAAAGAGAAGATATGAATGACAGAAAGTAGCATAGTTTATCATTTCAATAAAAGGATTGATCCACATTAGGGTTTCTCAGCATTGGCACTATTGATATTTGGGACAGACAATTCTTTTCTCAGGGGGTTGTCTTCTGCATTGTAGGATGTTGAGCAGGATCCCTGGCCTCTAATCACGAGATACCACTAGCACCCACTCACATATTTGTGACAACCAAAAATGTCTTCACTCTTTGCCAAATACCTCATTGGGAAAGACAAAAATCACTTCCCGTCACTCCTTTCAGAATCATTTACCTAGCTAAAAGATTCTTGATTTCTTCATATGCAGATGTTTCTGTAGGGTAGATTTCTAGAAGTCAGATTGCTGGATTGAACGGTAGTTTTCATAAACGTACCAGTGTCCAGGAAAGAGGACAAAAGGATATATTCCAAGTGGCAGTTACAACACTAGCTAATAATCCCTGTCTCAAGTATGTGTGTGTGTGTGTGTGTGTGTGTGTGTGTATACACACACATACATACACAAACTATATATATATTTGTTTGTTTGGAATGAGGCAGGATGTAAATAAGTGCAATCAACCAGACTATAAATCCTTTCATACATGTTTTATGTTTTCCTCACAGTTCCCCATTCTTCAGGTAAAGCCCAGTTGCATGAAGTAGTCTGACTGCCATGCCACCCCCTCTGCCAGCACCCTCTGCCACCACCCCCTGCTTTTAGATGTTTGCCATTATAAATGAAGCCTTTGGCCCCACAGTCATGGTCTTCAGTCCCCCATCCTGCCCCTAGTTACTGCCATCATTCTTGGAGCCCAGCCCCCACCGCCCCTCCTCCCACCTCCCACACTCTCCTCCCCCTCCAACCTAGAGGTCTCACAGGCCATGACT
>PVIA01014533.1:0-26635 GCA_004024845.1 Tonatia bakeri
CTGAACTTCCAGCTGAAGACGTTCATTTGGGAATGCTAGTGTGTGGAGGGTGGGTTAAGCCATGAGACTGATTTCACTGACCCGGGAGTAATGGTAAGTAGGGGACAGAAAAGGGAAGAGGACTGAGCCCTGTCCCCACCCGCCCCCACAACATTTAGAGTCTGGGATAAGGGGGATCCAGCTATAGGATGAAAAAGTAGCAGCTACTGACACAGGAGTAGCTAGGGGCGTGCTGTGCTGGAATCTAAGAGAAGAAAGGAGTAATCAGTTGTCCTAAGTGTCGTTGATCAAGCAGCAACAGGGTGTCAGGGCAGGTTGTCTCAGCTTCATACTGTTGACATTTGGGGCTGGACCTTTGCTGTGGGGGGTTGTCCTGTGTACTGTAGGATGTTGAGCAGCACCCCTGGACTCCACTCACTAGAGGCCAGTAGCATTCCCAAATCGTGACAACCAAAAGTGTCTCCAGACGTTACAAAGCCTCCAGGAGGTTGGGGATACATATGCCTCCAGTTGGAAGCCCAGAGTCAGATGGATTTAGGAACATGGAGGCCTATCTTAACCACTTGCTGGCGAGGTGCAACCACCTTGTGGTGGCAGAACACCTGCCACTGGAGCGCCGAGATCAATGGCAGTTTATTAGTCACGTACACTCACAAGCCAGGAAGGAGGAGGATTCTGGCAAGTCACGCAAGGTCACAGAAGGGTTGTACTTGGGACGCAATGAACCAGCAGGGGCTGTGGGGCACAGTAATGAGAGGGCAGAGTGCCCCCTGCTTTCTGTGGGGGGTGTGGTATGCTTGTGTGAATAATCCATGGTTGGTGGGCAGCTGACGCCCATTGCTCAGAGGGACTGGCGGAGCTGAGCGATGCTGGATAAGGAGGGTGTGTGGGGGCAGGACTGGCGTCACTGCTGGGCTGATGTGTGAGCACTGGCTGCGGTTGCTTCCCTTCAGCTGCCCAGGATGTGGAGCTCAGTGGACCACTTCTTTCCTTCCCCCTCCCCTAAATGCTTCAATTGATTTCCTTTCCTAAACTGTGCAAATATTTGTGGTCAGCTCAGCCTGCTTCCCGGGCCCTTCTAACTGCCTGTGGTTGCTGCTGGTATCGAGCTGCATTTCGGAGGAGAGTCTATGCCTCACAAACATGGCTTGTTCAATCCTTTTCCTCTCCCTGGGAACACGTACCATTTATTTTCATCTACACAACATGCACATACAGGTCCTACTTTAAAGTGACTAAGAACACTATCATTGTGCAGTCATGGCAATATCATAATTGGAAGCTACAATTCACAGTCAGTCACGAAAATGCTTGCGTTTGCCAGCCGAGTTTGCAGATCAGTGCCCAGGGCACAGTGCTGGCTGAGCCATCCGCCCAGCAACTGCGTCACCTACTGGCTGACTCTGTGCCCCCTGTGTGATGATGCTTACTTACTTCCAGGGCTCAGATCCAAGAAAAATGGCAAAGCATACCTTTCTGGGATTCCCCAAGTTGCTCTTAGGACTGAAGGTGCTTAACCTTTTCTCCCCCAGAAGTTAACCTGTAGTAAAGCATGATTCAGTGGAGAGAAAACATTTCACCCACTGCTTGTAGGTGCCGACGCTGGGAGGGTGTTCTGGGTACCGAGGTTTGTCCCTGTGGCTTTCATTCTAGGTGGCAGGCGGCTCATTCATTTGTGCCTTGGATGGGTGGGCAGAAAATCAATCATTTTGTTCTGCTGACAAACACTCTCCTGACAACCTGAATGCAGGAGGCCATTAAAACACCACTGACACAATTATTTACTTTGAAGATGTTGCTATTGATTGAACAGTTATACGAACAAAATGCTGGAAGACGAATGACAGCTGGGGGTAGCCTGCTTTCTCCAGAGGCAGCTCCCTTGAAGTGTGGCAGCTTAGGGGGGCAGCGAGCTCAATGTTTGCTTCTCCATGGAAAACTTTGCATTCTGAAATAACTGTAGACTCACAGAGGGCTTACAGAAAGAGTTTGGAGAGAGGTCTCATGTAGCATTTTACCCAGCTTTTTCCTTCTAGTGGCTGCAGCGCAATGGCCAAGACCATACAAGTCGTCACTGGCACCGGACTGATAACTAACCACAGGCGTCGTTTGGATGCCATTAGCCTTTCCTCTAATGTCCTTTCCTGTCCTAGGACCCCACGTTCCGTTTCGTTACCATGTCTCCTTAGTGTCCGGTCTGTGACAGTTTTTCAGTCTCTCCTTTTCCTTTATGACCTTGAACCTTTTGAAGAACAGTATGTTTATGGATTTTGTAGAACATTCCTCAAATTGCCTTTGTCTGATGCATTCTTTGTAAAACTTATATTTATCAGAGCAACTGACATTGGTTAATGACAGTATGTAGATTTCAGGTGCACAACTTCATGATTAGAGTGAGGTTACAGACTTTGGGGCAGAATCCCACAGAGGGGAGGTACCCTTCAGTGCCTCACATCACGGGTGCGTGCTGTGGATGTGTCTCGTTCCTGGCCACACTAATTTTTACCACCTGATTAAGGTGGTGTCTGCTACCTAGAGTTACTTATTTTCCCTTTTTTTTATTGTCATCCTTTTTTGTTTGTTGGTATAACAGCTTTAATAGTTCAAATCAAGACATCTCACGTTCTAGCCCACCACAACGATGAAACCTTTAGCTCTTCTTTGTAGCTGGAATTCAGAAATTTGTTTCATTCCATTCTGATGATTTCTGAGATGACGTCATGGACTCCCATCCCTCCCGGGTGGCCGTGTGCTCTGTTCAGTACTGGCGGGCTCTCAGTAATTCCAAAGTCCTGCTTTCTTGTCAGCATGCTAATCAGAGGGGTGTTCTCATATCCAGCACCCTTCTTGTTGTTGTCGATCTCACTGGGCCAGACAGCTTGTGGGCTGAAAAAGCTCTCTGACAACCTGGCTGCCCCGAGTGATTCACGATAAAACTTTCCTTGGAACTTGGACTACTAATTTCTTCAAAGAGTCATTCTACCTCTCACGTTTTGTCTTCCCACTCACAGTCGTGTGAATTGTCAGGAAGCACAATGTTCAAGGTAGCATTTTTGTTCAGATACATCGGCTTTGGGTTTAAAAACATGCTCCTGGCCTGCTTTAATGTCCTATGCCTGGACTTTCCTCCCTAACACTTTGCTGTGCAGTCTGGTGACAACTCTTCATTTACCGAGGGCATTTGCTCAGGGAACCTCTCCAATGCTGAATCAGCCACCAACTCACATCACACTGGATAGCTTCCTCAACTTTATTAAACTGGGCCAACCAGGCAGCAGAAGGAACAGGCCCCTGAAGACAGCTGTCCCGCTGTCCCACTTCCTGTTCACTGGTTTCATCCAGGGAGGGATCTGCCCCCTCATGAGGGTTATTGAGCACACCCCTACCTCCTCAGGAACTCTATGAAATCCCATCGTGCTGCACCTGCTGAAGTTCGGTTTGAGTCCCTTGTTTTTCCCCCGCAGCCACCGTTGTGCTGGAATTGCGCTGGATTACAACACACAGGGAATTTAGGTCTCCAGTCAGGTGTAGTGGGCAGAGGGGTTGGGGTACGAGGAGACCCGGATCCTCATTCGGCATCACTGAACATGGGGAATGCAGATTTCCATTTCCGAATTCTGCCCCAGGAGCAGAGAGTGGGTTACAGGCAGAATTCTGGTATCAGAAACTTGGGTAAGGCTGCTGGGCAACACCATCCATATAATAAAAGGGTCTGGGCTCATTTCCTTCAGAATGTGTTCTCTTCTGAGGAGTTCATCCAGGCTGCTCTCATTCAAAGTCTGCGAGTGGGAGTCAACCATGGCACACTGACCTTCTGGTGGCCTGACCTCTGCAGCCCAGAGTGTCTAAGATCTATTTTTCTCATTATTATTATTATTATTATTAATTTATTTATTATGTTGGAGAGAAACACCTATGTGTGGTTGCCTTTCATGTGCCCTCAACTGAGGACCTGGCCCAGTGGGGGGACCAGGCACGCACCCCGATCTGAAATCCAACTGGTGACCCCCTGGTTCGCAGGCCAGCGCTCAGTCCACTGAGCCACACCAGCCAGGGCTGTCTTTCTCTTCATTATTAATAAATATTTGGAGGGAGACACTGGTATTCTGCATGTATTCTGTCACACCTTACATTTCCATCCACTGATTTCAGGGTTCGTCTGTGCACTGAGCACTTAATCCAGAAATTCTTTGCACGGCTTCTGCCTGCTCTGCAGAATCAAAATCAAGGAGCTGAGGATCTTCAGAAAAAGTCTTTATAAAGAACATCATGGGTTGGTGGACCCAGGAAAACTGTGACTAACTGGGCACAACAAGGTGACACAATTGTGAGTGGTTCCTTCAAGTCACGCTGTCTCTCGTCCTGTGGGCTTCACCCCTGCCTTAGGTTCTGGTCAGGAATGGGCTCTAGGAGTAGCTCAAACCCACATCGCTGCCACCATGTGTCACTTTTGTCAAGAGGACACATGCAATTAATAAAGGCAGCAGAGCCAGCTGGGAAAGCAATTATAACAAACACATCAGATATGAACAGCACAGCACAGCAGCAGCTTCCAATTGATTGACACCGATCACCTTTGGCACCAGCGCCCCTCAACCCCTGTTTTTCAGACCTTTAGGGACTGTTGTGAAATGTCAGTTTTCAGGCCTTTCTGAACATGTTCTTTGGTGTCTGTTTTGCAATACACCTGGGTTATGTATGCGGAAAACTAAAAGGGTATTTCTTTTTTTTCTTTTTCTTTCTCTCTCTCTTTTTGAATCCTCATCCAAGGATATGTTTATTGATTTTAGAGTGAGAGGAAGGGGGTGGAGAGAGAGAGAGAGGAACATTGGTTGCCTTCCGTATGCACCCTGACTGGGGATCGAACCTGCCACCGAGGTGTGTGCCCGGCCAGGGAATTGAAACTGCAGTGTTTGGGGTGTACAGGATGATGCTCCAAACAACTGAGCAACCCAGTGGGGGTGAGGATATTTCTTGCTGCTATTTGCTTTGTTCTGACTCTTCTCAAATGTAGTGTAAGGCTTAAAAGAAAAGCGTATAAAGACGTGAAACCCAAAAGGCAGAACCAGGAGACTAAGTGATGACATTCACCAACTGACTGTGCTCCATGGGGCTGGGGAGATGGAGCCCCTGGGTTCAGAGGCTGGTTTGCACCGGCAGGAGAGAAGGCTCCCATTGTCTCAGCTGCTGGTCATCTGATGGGAATGTGTTTGCTGCCTCCCTGGCTGGGTGGGCAAAGCCTGCTGGCTGCCAGCACACCTGTGCCGGGACCCTCACACCAGAGCTTTCTAAGATGGCCCATTACACTCATAGCTGGGCTGAGAGCCCAATTCCTGAAATTCCTCCTTCCCAGCTGCCAGGGTTCCACCCGCTTGAGTTGTGAGAGAACAAGTCCCCACAGCAGTGACCTGAGGGCAGGGATAGTGCGTCTTTCATCCCCAGAACCTGACCAGGAGTCTCTCATCAGTAAAGCCTTGTGGAGTTCAGTCATGAGAGAGGCTCGGGCAGAGTTTCTGGCAGAGAACAGGCTCAAGCACCAAAACTTTATAGACCTCTGGAAGGAACCTCCAGGAGGTTCTCCAACAGAATATCCACTACATGTGCTCTGCATCTGAGGTTGCACATGGGGGTTAAGCATTGCTTAATTGTGTTCTGCATTGATTAGGTTTTTGGCTCAGCACTGGCCCTGGAAGGGAAGGGGAGGGGTGATGTACTAGTAATCAGGGCGGCCCACAGGCAAGCCTGGAGTGGTGGGGAGGGAAGCTGCAGGTAGCAGGGTGGGTCTGCCCTGCAAACTTCAAAGGAGGGACTTACAGTTATTTCAGGGATGAGAACACTTGCATGTCATTAGAGAAAATTGCAAACCCTCTCCTAGAGGGTTTTCAGGTGAGAGGCCGGAATGTGTTTTGAATTACTTGTCCTTGCTGGGGTGGGGGTGGGGAGCAGCTGTGCCCCTTGTTTCCACGGGCTGGCAGAGCTTGAAGAAGAGAGGGCTTTGTGATCCATCCAGACAAGCCTTGTGAGCGGGAGACAGGCGGCCGGTGGGCTCCAAGCCAGAATCTACACAGCGTCTGAATCCTGTTTGTTTTGTCAGGGCCCACCCCAAACCATAGTACTAGCTGGAGCTCATGGGCCAAATTCAAGGTTGGATGAATAGGGGGCTACTTCCATTGTAACATCTTCTCTCTGGAACTCTGTGCCTAAAAGCAGGACGAAATGCCTGCTCAGACACCTGTGCCAGCACTGGAGCATGCCGGTTCTCCTCAGCCGTCGTACTGAAGTAAAGTACTTTAATACCTCAGTGGTCGAGTCCCTGTGTGTCCAGGAGGCCTGGACTCCTCTCCAGGAGCAATGGGATCAGAGGAAAGACTTTCCAAGTTGGTCAGCAGGTTGCAAGGATGAACAGAACATCCTGGCACATGGCCATGATGTCTCTACCCTTGACAATGTGGCACTGGACCAATCAGATGGTACAAGAATGCTGGACCTCAGGGGTTTTGTACTTATCTGCTGATTCAAAGGGTTCTTACAATACAGAGTGATTTAGTCCCAGAAGGGTTGCTTAGTTTTTCTCAAGTTAATAGGAGATAGGAGAGTTCCCATTCTTTATAATTCTTTCTTATTCAGTGCCTTCTGCAACCTAGATGCTCACTGAGGGATTGAAAGGGGCATATTTCAGAAAATAAAATTCTAATGGAGCATAATGATGCAAACGTATCTCTGGTTTTCTGTGAGATAGATGAAAGTGGATTAGAAATTGTTCTGGATTTCGGGTTAGTTCTGTAAGGCTGTGTGATGCGTGGAAAACAAGGCCGGCACTTCTCTGCAGGCCTTGGTGTTTGAACAACACAGGAGAAAGTCCGGAGAGCTCTGGGGCCTGGGGAGTCGATGGAGACCGTGTCGCCTGGGCTCCCAAACATCTCGGGCTCTCCACAACGGGAGGAACTCCTGGCAGAGGGCCCTCGTCTGCCAAGTGCTGGGCAAATTTGTGTTGGGAGGGATTTACAAATAGACGCAGGTGTGCCTGTCTGCGGGGCAGTGAGCAGCTGCCCGTCAGACATAGTGAGTTTGTATTCTCATCAGTTTCTACAGCTTACAGAGTTCTAAAGTACTGCGGCTCACAGACGGAGAAAAGCTGAGAGACCCCAGCGAGGCCTCCGTTAGGACTTCTAGTGACCGTTTTGTGTATGTCAGCCTCACAGTTTTTACTCAGTCTCCCCCTTTCCTTCGGATCCCAGTAATCTCAAAGAAAGATTATTCTTCATTACAAACTAGGGTGGTCTTACTGGATTTAGCCTGGCTATTTGCACAGGAGTTGCCAGAGTGTTAATTCGTCCTATAGGCTTTTTTGCATTTGCTTGCTTGAAAGCCTCTGTAAGGAATCTCAGGTTGGATTTTCAAAAGCTTCTATTTCCTGAGCTGTGCAAAACCAAGTCCTCTCCATCAAACTTCATCTGTAGAACTTATAAATTTGGGTGACTTCCTCTCTTCCCAAGGTCCCCCAAATTTCCCAAGATTCCATGGTACCTTTTAGCATCCCTATAGGCCTGGTGCCAGGGCCATTTTCCTGGGAGGGCTTTGTGGACATGAGTTTATAAGTAAAATAAACACTGTCTTCAATATGAGCCTCTAGCATGGCAGTGGATGCACAGTTAATGTATCAATTATATTCTGGCAAAAAATAAGACTATTATCGAACCCATGCAATTAAATATTTTGCCAAGAAAACTAAGAGTTTCAGAATTCTGGGTGATCAGTGAAAATTATATATCATTTAAAAATATTTTATTCCATCTTACCAAAACAGAGTTTTACTAGATTTCTGTGGATTACAGATTCCTTACAAGAAAAGTGCTTCCTTATATATCCAGAAAATAGAACATTAGAAATATATCCACCATATTCCAAACAAATAACTACAATAATGTTTCCCTCTAAGCACTGTTCATCTTATGTGATTAATTCTTATTCCACTGGACTGAAGGTCTCATGAAGCCTTCTGCTTCTCAAGAAAGAGAGTTCTGGAAATTCCAACTCAGACCACTACCATCATCATCTGAAAGCTCTTGGAGCAGTCTCAACTCAGAAGCCTGTTCTCAAGAGTTTATTCTGTGACATGCCAATGATTTAGAAGAATCTCTGTAGTTCATTCCCAGGAGTCCGAGTCTTGTTGAAGACACAAGCTCTGGCCTGCAACTTTCAGCAAGGCCGCCACACAAGCATCACAGTAAAATAAAAGCTGTCTGTAGACACTGAGACTTAATGGCTCTGGTTAATTTATGACTGATGATTTTCAACTCTGAAAGGTTTGATGAGAGTTCATAATAAGAATAATGAGATTGCTGAGGAAATCTGATTGTTTCTAGGGCATGTAAAACAGGATGATAAAACCAGTCCAAAAAAAAATTTAGACAAAATGTCTCTAAGGCTAATGATTAAGCCTATTTCCAAAGAAGTCACTGAATATTAGATCTGATTTATAAAAGTAAATGGGTGTAATTTTTAGAAAGGAAAAAAATCTCAATATAGACAATATCATTATCTTGAGACACAATATTTCTAACCAGCAACATCAAGTAGGTCTGGAGCAGACATCTGTCTTCTGCTTGGACTTTATGGGAGTTCCAGTGTGCACTCCTACTGAAATCTCTGGCTCCAAAGATGCTCCATTCAAATGAAAGGAGTTAGTTCGAGAACAAGTAAACATTCTAAATAGTAACTGAAATGGTGATTGATAACTCGATCCCCTTGAACCTATATAGGCAAAGTACCCCCAGGGCACTGATAAATACAGGCAACTCGGCGGGTTTATCTCCTGAGAGTTCTGATCAGCATTTTCACCCATGTAAGCAAGTGTTAGAGAAAGCAAAGGCATTAACAAGGATCCAGGGAGACTTTCCCCCAGCACCCCACTTCTGAAATATTTATGTTAAGAACATTTGCCTCTGCAAATGTAACCTCAGGTGAGCGGGGGATGGGGTGGGGCGGGTTCTCTGCCCGGGCAACTCTTGCACCAGCAATACAAGAAACAAACTTAACTGTTTCTAGCATCTATGTTTATGAGGTGAAAGGGCAAACCTTTGTGGCCTTTTAAAGGGAGCCCACTGGGAAATCATCAAGACGGTTTTAGGTGAAGAAGATATTTTGAAATACTCTGAGAGTTTGATTTTGTTGAATTTTGTCTACATTTGGCTGCCACTTTGGGGAAAGTAAAAACCAAAAAGTTGTCAGTGGAGATTCAGACATTTGATTAAAATGGGATCAGGAGTGGTTACCAATTTAATCCTTGGTTACCTATTTAATCCAAGTGGAAATAAAAACTTTAATAATAAACATAGGTGTGATGTCATTATAAAAAATCTTAGCTCTTTTTTAGGCAAAGTGCCTTTGTATTTGGGTTTGGGATTTCCCATAAATAATCAATCAGGCTGGCACAGAGCAAGACATTTATTCTGGCAACACTAGAGTCTCTGCAAAGAGGCAGAGCTAAAGAATGACCTTCAAGTTTTCGGAGGAGACAGTCAGTAAACTAGGATGGAAGCTCAGTAGGGTCGAACAAACTTTGCTAAAATTTTATTGTTTCTAACTTCTATCCAAACTACTGCAAGCAAAAACAATTCACTTTTCAAATTTTGTCTTTTATTCTGCTCTTTCAAATGCTGGGACAAACCAACTCTTATTTTAGGACAACATTTCTCTTTCAGGGGGCCTCCAAGGTTAAAACCAATTTCATGATAACACTGAGACATTATTTCTGTTAACATGTGCATTCATCAACGTTATCTTCAAATGCAGCAATGCGCATTTTAGAAATGTCATTTGACCCAATCATGTCCTTTCTAGCATATTTTTTCAACCCAGGTTCTCACATTACATTTAGTTGTCACATCTCTTTAAGGTCCTTTAAAGATTTTATTTATTTATTTTTAGAGAGGATGGAAGGGAGGGAGAAAAAGAAGCAGAGAAACATCAATGTGCCTCTCAATAGGTTGCCTCGCTCACCCCCCCAACAGGGGACCCTGCCAGCAAATCAGGCATGTGCTCTGACTGGGAATCGAACTGGCAACCTTTTGGTTCACAGGCGGGTGCTCAACACACTGAGCCGCACCAGCCAGGGATCCTTAATGTCCTTTAATCTGAAACAGTTTGTCTACTTTTTTTGACTTTTAATGATGTTGACATTTTCTTAGACTACAACCCCACCCCATGAAAAAAAAATAGGATGTTTTTCATTTGGGGGTTTCTGATATCTCCTCATGATTAGATTCCTAGGGAACCTACAGCTGGAAGTCCACGTGAATGGTGCTGTGGCCTTCAAGGGGGTCGCACGCGTTGGATCACAGTTCGGGCTGTCCCTTGCTGACCACTCATGTTAAGATATTGTCTGAGAGAGAAGCTGTATAGTTGCTATTTTCCCCTGCAACCAACAGGCAGCCTGTGAGAGGACGCCATGCGAACATCCACAAGGAAATTGCTCCCATAGATTTGACATCCATTAATGTTCTCGCCTATACCAATCTCTACAACGATGATTGTGAAACAGCAGTTTTCCAGTTCAGCAGCCCTCCACGCATTCCAGTTGGTAGTCGGCGTTTTACTGCAAGCAAGGACTCTGCTTTCTCCCCCATTTATTTATTTATGTGTTTATTTTTGGTGTGGACTCATGATTTTTAAAAACAAATTCATTACAATTTCTTAATTATCTTGGTGCTGAAACTGTCCCCGTTGTTTTCAGCAGGAGCCCCGTCAAGCTGGCTCCTGGGTCCTTTAGCCATGTCCCTATTATTTTTTAAAAATATTTCTTTACTTTCTACATATGTAACAAGGTATTTCAGGCTCATCTTTGTCTGTCCGGCTCCAGTGCTGCAATCAGCCATTTTTCCGTGGAGCCCTGGTTCCGTGGAGCCCTGGTTCCTGTTGGTGAGGAATGGTGTTAGAGGACAGGATCCGAGCGCCGGTGTGCTCGTTTTTACCGGGGGGTTTTGTTTTGAGACTCTTCCAGTGCGTACAGCCAGAAATAAAGACACATATCTGTACACACGAACACACACACACATGTCCACGCAGATACGGATGTACACATACAAACGCTTATGTTCCCGCACGTGCCGTTTCAGAGGTCGTGTGTCCATGCTGACGGCTCCGCTTCCGACCCGCCCTCTAGTCCATACTTGTATTTCCCTTCTCCAGTACCACTAACACTTGCTCATTTGCTCAGTTCTATAACAGATCTACAATAGCTTCGGGATCGTTTCACTGTAAACAACAAACCTGGTAAAGAGGTCAGGATCTGTCTGCAGTTTCCCCTGTTGTGCAGACCTCCCTGCTCCTCCCCACCAAAATCGAGAGCACACAGTGAAATTCTGTATTTCTAAATGCCTGGGGCACCTCTCCTCCATCCCTTTGGTGGGGATAATGATATCCATTTATACTACAGTTGGGTTCATTGGTTTCAGTTTTCTTTAGTACTAGGATTTTTATCTTCCATCCTCGTTAATTTGCTTTTATTTCGAATATGTAGAAGATGCTTAAAAAATGTGAAACTATGCAAACAGGCACACCTTGAGGAGTATCACCCCTTCCCATAACCTTTTCTCCCCTTTTCCCCCGACTGCTTGTAGGTAACCAAGTTCATTATTGTCTGGTTTATCCATTTTTAAAGACAAGCTCCCTTACACACACACACATACACACTTTCTCATCTCTCTTCTTCCTTAGGCAAATGATAGCAAACTCTAACTACTCTTTTGTACTTTGCTTTTATCATTTAATCACATACTTGCAAATGACTCCGTATCTCTTCCTAGAGGGCTTCTTTGTCTTTTTCTTCAGCTGCAGCCTATTGCATTATATGATAAACATTGGTTAATTCAACAATAATTTTGTCTGCCCTTTCTATGCCTTTAAAAATTATATTTTATTGATTATGCTATTGATTTCTTCTCCTTTGCCCCCCATCACCCAGCACCCCTCACTCCCTCAGGCAATCTCATGACCATTGCTTATGTCCATGGGTCATGCATTTAAGTTCTTTGCCTGCGCCATTTCCTGTACTGTACTTTACATCCCCATGGCTATTCTGAACTACCTATTTGTACTTCTTTCTTTAGACTTTATTTATTTTTATTTTTAGAGAGAGGGGAAGAGAGGGAGGAGAGGGAGAGAAACATCAATGTGTGAGAGATACATTGATCAGTAGCCTCCTATGCACCCCTAACTGGGGACCTGGCCCACAACCCAGGCATGTGCCCTGACTGGGATTTGAACCCATGACCTTTCAATTTGCAGTCTGGTACTCAATCCACTGAGCCATACCAGCCACAGCCTATTTGTGTTTCTTAATCCCCTAACCTCTTCACCCATTTTCCCCTTCCCCTCTCTCACCTGGCAACCATCTGGTAAGTACATTTCTCTTGCTACTTTTAAGAATCTCTCTTTGTCTTTAACCTTTGGCCTTTTATTTATGATGTGTCTTAGAATGGGCTTCTTTTCTTCTATCATAATTGGGACTCTCTGTGCTTCCTGGACTTGCAAGTCTATTTCCTTCAACAAATTAGGAAAGTTTTCTTTCACTATTTTTTTTAGATAGATTTCCAATGCTTGCTCTTTCTCTTCTTCTGGCACCCCTATGATATGAATGTTGGACCTCTTGAAGTTGTTCCTGAGACTCCTTACACTGTCCTCATTTGGGGGGTTCTTTTTTCTTTTTGTTCTGCATGGTTGTTTTTTGTTGTTGGGTTTTGGGTTTTTTTGCTTCCTTATGTTCAAAATCATTGATTTGATTCTCAGCTTCACTATAGTTGTTCCCTGTAATTGTTCTTTATTTTCAGTTAGTGTATCCTTTATTTTTGGGTCTTTTTTAAGCTTTTGAGGTCCTTACTAAGTTCCTTGAGCATCCTTATAACCAGTGTTTTGAACTCTGCATATGATAGATTGCTTATCTCCATTTCCTTTAGCTCTTTTTCTGAAGTTTTGATCCGTTCTTTCGTTTGGGCCATGTTTCTTTGTCTCCTCATTTTGGTGGCCTCCCTGTGTTTGTTTCTATGTATTAGGTAGAGTTGCTTTGACTCTGTGTCTTGGTAGTGTGGCCTAATGTAGTAGGTTTCCTGCAGGGTCCAGTGGCACAGCCTCCCCTATCACCCAAGCTGTGTACTCAAGGTGTGCCCTTCGTGTGGGCTGAGTATACCCTCCTCTTGTAGTCGAGCCTTGGTTGCTGCTGGCAGGTCAATGGGAGGGACTTACCCAGGCCATTCAGGTGTAGGGACTGGCTGAGACCACTGTCCACCAACCTCCACCATCCGTGGAGGATCAGCTGTGCAGGGTCAGGGTGGTGGTTCTCTGACGTGGTCTCTATGTGTCAACTGGGTACACTGGTCATAAGGTTTCCCAGGTGGTGCAGGCCAAGGTCAGCCCTCACCTGTGTTTTGCCCAGGGCACCTTGCCTGAGCTGTAAAGCAGACTGAGAGTGCTGCTACTCATGCTGGGCTTGGAGATTCCCAGGTAAAACCAAGCTGCGAGTTTAATCTGGCTGCTACTAGGGCTCACTGAAGCCAACTGTTGTTTGTTTGATAGGATTTAGGAGCCAAGACCAGCCATTCTATGGAAAAGCAGCTTGGATGGGCCTGTAAATTGGGTGGGGCAGGGCCTCTGGGGATCTTCAAGGTGGGTCACAGTGTTAGCCAGGTTGATGGAGGCTCAGATATGGCATGTGTTTACCAGCTCCGTGGGGAGAAGGTTTAGCAAAGGGACAATGGCCTCTCTTAGCCTTGATGTCAGACACCCCAGTTTCTCCCTGTATGCCACTGGTGCCTTTCAAACTGCTACCCTGGTGCTGGAGCTCAGAGGGAGTGAGTCTGAGTAGGTGAGTCCATGTGTGGGTTCTTTAGGAGGAACTGCTTGGGGTTCCAGCAGTTTCTTTCCCCAACTCAATTCCTACTGGTTTTTGCAGCCAGAAGTTGTGAGGACTTATCTTCCTGCCACTGGAATCCTGGGCTGGAGGACCTGGTATGTGTCCAGGACTCCTTCCTGAATTTTTCCTGAATTTCCTTCCTGAATTTTTATTCATGTGGGTGTTGGACCAGCCCATTCTGCCTCTCTGCCTCTCCCCTTCTCCTACCCATCTGGATGGATGTGGTTTCTTTAATTCCATAGTTGTCAGACTCCCATTGTGCTCGATTTCTGATGTTCCTGGTGATGGTGTTCTATATTTTAGTTGTAATTTTGATGTGGCTGTGCAAAAATCAAGCCATGTCTGCCTACACCACCATCTTAACTGGAACTCTGTGCCTTTAAAAAAAGATTTTATTTATTTATTTTTGGAGAGAGGGGAAGGGAGGGGGAAAAGAAAGGGAGAAAACCATCGATGCGAGAGACAAACATCTCTCAGTTGCCTCTTGTTTGCATCCCCAACCAGGGATTGGCCCTGCAGCCGTCATGTGCTGACTTACTTGCTTTTGTCACATTTTTTTAGAAGATTCAGAAAGGGTGCCCTGACTGGTGTGTCTCAGGTGGTTGGGTGCTGTCTCGCAAAGAAGAAGACCTCTGGTTCAATTCCTAGTCAGGCACATGCCTGGGCTGCAGACCAGGCTGACACCCTGGATTTTCTCAACTTCACACTCCAATAGTAACGTTGCCTTACTCATCTCTGCATCTCAGCACAACGTGTTGTAGGAGTGTTTAGATCCTGAGAGGAGCTGAGCTAAACAGTATAAACAGAGAATCAATTCCTAACTGATCATGCAGAATTGTTTATTTCCATATTTGGCTCTCAAACTGGCTCTTGTGCTCATTTCCTCCAAGATAAGAAGTGTGATGAACTATCCATTCCATGTACCTTAAAGATAGTAAATTTTTGTTACTTACAGTAGTTATGTTCTATAAAATTACCACAAACACTGAGCGGACACTGGACCATGCTTCTGGAAATACACAGGGATACGTTCCTGCCAGCCTCTGGTCACAACATTTTGTCAACCAATCAATACATGACCTTGTTTCATGAGTGCTTCTGTTTGAAAACACCTTATTTAATATATATTGTTGATTGATTGAACTCATGGCCAGCAGCACTAAATTCATGCCTGAGTGAAGCTTACATGACACCAGTATTTCCTCCATGAGGCCTGTCACGGCCTCTGTGCATGCGGAACACTGGACAGCACTTCTGCATGTGAGTGCCATTTTATTTTATTTATTTTTTAAGTATATTTTATTGATTATGTTATTACAGTTGTCCCATTTTGTTCTCCCCTCTGCCCTGCACACCCCCTCCCTCCAGCATTATTCCCCTTAGTTCATGACCACGGGTCATGTATACACTTCTTCAACTTCTGCGTTTCCTATACTATTCTTAGCCTCCCCCTGTGTATTCTCTACCTACCATTTATGCTACTTATTCCCTGTACTTTCCCCTCATTCCCTTCCCACCCCACTGATAACCCTCCATGTGATCTCCATTTCTGTGATTCTGTTCCTGTTCTAGTTGTTTGCTTAGCTTATTTTTGTTTTCATTTTTTAGGTTCAGTTATTGATAGTTGTGAATTTGTTATCATTTTACTGTTCATAGTTTTGATCTTCTTTTTCTTAACTAAGTACCTTTAATATTTCTTATTATAAGGGCTTGGTGATAATGAATTTCTTATCTGGGAAGCACTTTATCTGCCCTTCCATTCTAAATGTTAGCTTTGCTGGATAGAGTAATCTTGGATGTAGGTCCTTGCCTTTCATGATTTGGAATACTTTCCAGACCCTTCCTGACTATAAGGTTTCTTTTGAGAAATCAGCTGATAGTCTGATGGGAACTCCTTGGTAGGTAACTGTCTCCTTTTCTCTTGCTGCTTTTAAGAGTCTCTCCTTATCATTAATCTTGGGTAATTTAATTACGATATATCTTGCTGTGTTCCTCCTTGGGTTCAACTTCTTCAAGACTCTCTGATCTTCCCGGACTTTCATGTCTATTTCCTTCACCATATTGGGAAAGTTATCCTTCATTATTTTTTCAAATAAGTGTTCAATTTCTTGCTCTTCCTCTTCTTCTTCTGGAACCCCTATGATTTGGGTGTTGGAAAGTTTAAAGTTGTCCCAGAGGTTCCTAAGACTTTCCTCATTTTTTTGAATTCTTGTTTCTTCATTCTGTTCTAGTTGAATGTTTATATGTTCCTTCAGTTCCAAATTGTTGGTTTGAGTCCTAGTTTCCTTCCCTTTACCTTTTGTTCCCTGGGTATTTTTCTTTATTTTACTTTGCATAAGCTTCACTTCTTCCTTTATTTTGCATCCATACTTAGTCATTTCTGTGGGCATCCTGATTACCAGTGTTTTGAACTCTGCATCTGATAGGTTGGCTATTTCCTGGTTACTTAGTTCTTTTCTTGGAGTTTTGATCTGCTCTTTCATTTGGGTCATATTTCTTCATCTTGGTGCATCTGTTACATTGTAAGGGGTGGAGCCTTAGGTATTTGCCAAGGCAGCGAAACCCACTTCTTGGCATTGTGGTGCTGTATGTGGGGAAGGGGTCCAAAAAGGAACAATGCTGCTTTTGGTTACTTCCCCCATTACCTGTGAGCAAATTGGGCCCTTCTGGTGCTGATTCCTGTGCAGGTGGGTTTGTGTACATTCTAGGACCCTGTGACTCCCTTCAATGGTCTGCCCTGTGAGCCTGGGAGTTTCTTCTGCTGCTGCAACCCCCCCCCCCCACACACACAGATTTTTACAGTCAGAGGTTTTGAGGCTTTACTTTCCTACACTGGAACCCTGGGTCATTTGGTCTGTTTCACTTTCCAGTTGTTCTTCTCAGTTTATCTGCACAAGAATGTGGGACTGCCTAGTTTTCCAGTCTGCTAGCCGCTGCCTTGCTGCGCATTCTCGCTGCCCTGGCTGTTTGTCTCAGCCCCTCCTACCAGGCTGAATAAATGTTTCTTTTATTTTCTATTTTTAAAAGATTTTATTTATTTACTTTTAGAGAGGAGAAGGGAGGGAGTAAGAGAGGGAAACATCAGTGTGTGGTTGCCTCTCGTGCATCACCCACTGGGGACCTGGCCCACAACCCAGGCATGTGCCCTGATTGGGAATCAAACCAGCGACCCCCTTGTTCACAGGCCGGTGCTCAATCCACTGAGACACACCAGACAGGGCTGGATGAATGTTTCTTCTTTAACTGCTTGGTTGTCAGACTTCCACACAGTCTGAGTTTCTGGCAGTTCTGGCTGTTTTTTGTTTTTAATTTGGTTGTTGTCCTTCTTTTGGTTGTGCAAGGAAGTAAAGTTTATCTACCTATGCTTCCATCTTGACTAGAAGTCCATTTTGTTGTATTTTAAATATTTTATTTGTTTGTTTTAAAGAGAGAGGAAGGGAAGGAGAAAGAAAGGGATAGAAGAATTGATATGGGGGATCTGGCCCTCAGCTCAGGCACATGCCCTGACTGGAAATTGAACCGGTGACCTTTCGGTTTGAGGGATGACACCCAACCCACTAAGCTACACCAGTCAGGGTGGAGTGCCATTTTAAACTGTGAAATCATCATCAACAACAACAAAAAGCACAAAAATAAGAAAAACAGTGACTAAAAAACTTCAAAAAGCACAATTGTTTATAATATAAGAGCTGAAACAAGAAGGCAGAATGGCATCTTGTTCGACCTCAGCTGGATAGGAAGACTCAAAATTTTCATTGTTCTGTGCATGTCTATGAATGACCGTGAAAATGTTGAATATTGCTTTTGAAGGTTACAAATAAGTTTTAGCAAGTAGGCAAATTTAAAAATGTGGAATCTGAGAATAATGAGAATCAACTGTCCATACTTGGGGAAAGGAAGTGTTTTTACTGTTGTTAATTTCAACTGAGAGTAAGTCTGGAATTTGAATGCTGAACAATTTTGGAAGACCGATTCTTCTTCTTTTTTTTAATCGACACTTTAAAAAAAAATGTCAGCAGATTGGGCATAGAGCCTGGGCAAGCCCCACTTTGCTCTATTGCTGCTTCCTAACCAGAAATAAGGAGTGTAGCTCAGGGCGCCGCCCACGCTGGGTGGGCACTTCGCTCCCACCCCATCAAGAGTCCCTCAACGTCAGGACAATGCTGGCTGGCTGGTGGAAAGGCTTCAAAAAGCAGGTGACACATGAATAAATTTATGAATGAGCACAGGTAACCTGTCCACATGGGTGTCAGTTTTCTTACTAGTGGGAGAATTCCAACAGAAGAATTTTTTTTTTATTGGTGAAAATGAAAAATATATCTTTTATTTTACAGGAAAAAACTAAATGGACTTTTTGGTCAACCCAATACATTGAAAGGAAGAACAATGGAATTGATGCCAATACCCAACTAAAATTATGGAATTCAGAAGTAATTGTAACAATTTAACCTAAGCACTAAAAGAAAAGAATTACCATCTGTGAAAATATTCCAGAAGAATTTTTTTTTAAGTCAAGGAAATAAAAACCTCCCACAGTTACTTTCCTCATGGACGGTGTCCCTGGCATAGAATGAAGTGCATTGAGTTTCATGCGTCATTTCTCTGAAACCCAATGTCTGAGGGAGCAGAAGGTTGATTATTCTAAAATCTGATAGAAGTGTCTAATGTTCAAAATGGTACAGTTATGTGCACAGCCTCGAAAGGAGACACAGCCAGATGCTCCCAAGATACACGGGAATTATTTTGTCATCTAGAGGAGACTAATGTTTCTGAAGTGTGATGGTATAATACAGCTGAAGATTTTCTGTCATTTTAATGTTTATTTATAATCGCTCCCAGTTTGATTATTCCCCACCCTGCTAAAAGCGTCAACATCAAGACCATGAGTAAATAGAGGTGCTTCATCAGACACCCACCAAATGCAGGGACACGGGGGAAATTCCACAGGTCACATCCCTCCACTGCAGCCAGGAGAGCTCAGAGTGTCTGTGCAGGACCCAAAGAGGAAGGCTTTCCCCTCTGGGGACCACTCTTCACAAGGAACAAGAGCCCTAGAGGCTGGGTTGAACTTTTCTCCAGGAATTTAGCTCCATCTACCTGCCACAAAAAACTGAGTTTATGATTCTGTAAGACTGAGCAGGATTTCTAACAAAAACCTACAAAATCAGACTTGTTAAAAAGTGTCTATAGCAGATGATGAAGTTAAACCATACAAAAGATTCCAAAATAGAAGCATCAATGAAAAAATATAGTCTTAAAGGATAGACCATCACAATGTCCCATGGTACCTGTTCCCCAGGTATTACTAACCAGGTCAAAGATTCATTCTGACAATGGAAGTTACTCAAGAGTATGTGGGGATGTGAGTGTATGTGGCACTTTTTTTGGAATTAGTACTACTCCTTGTTCTTTTCACATCTGTTCTGTAGATCCCTGGAAAGGGGGCAGGATCCTGGACCCATAAAAGAGGATACACATTTACAAACTGCAACCTCTCCAGTTGATACAAATTATATACAAAGTGTATGCTGCTACATACGAGTATCTCTAGTTTGTACACATACAGATTGCCCTTGGGAATTTTGGATTCGAAACCTGTCCATGCGGCTCTGATTTTGACAGATAGCTCCATCAATGAGGCTGTCTTAGATAGAATCTCTGTGTTCTGCAGTGATTTCAGTGCTGGCTAGGGATGACACTTTTTTTTTAAAATCTAAGAACATAACTGCCAATGCCACCTTTATAAAACAGGGCATTGCCAATAATAATATTTAGGTATTTCCCTTACAATGTATTCATATAGGAAGGTTCTGGATGTCTAAGAAAAGATAATTAGAACATAATTTAATTTTAAGAATGCAATAGAGCCTAATCTCAGAAGTGGCCAGCACAGTCCAGTGTCCTGTAAATAAAGCTTGGCCACCATTTAATGGGACTAGAAAGGGGACTAGTGAGTTCTAGGTGTGGCATGGCAGGGATGCCTTCAGAGGTAGGAGCTCTTGGGAAGGCCACTGAGAGGGTGTGCCAAGGTCCTGAGGCTTTTCCCTTGACCTTGGGCAGCAGTTCTGACAGGGTCGTGGAAATACAGATGCTCCTTGACTTACAATGGGGTTATGTCCTGATAAAATGTAGTAAGTTTGAAAATGTATTTAATACACCTAACCTCCCAAATATCACAGTTTAGCCGAGCCTACCTTAAATGTGTGCAGAACACTTACATTAATGTATAGCTAGGCAAAATTATCTAACACAAAGCCTATTTTATAGTAAAGTGTTGAATAGCTCATGTAATTTGTTGAATACTGTACTGAAGGTGAAAAACAATTTTTGTAGGGGTGCTCACCAGCAATGTACATGACTGAAAACACCCTGGGCCTGAAGAACAATAAAATTATTTATTAACAAATGATGAGAACTGACTACTGTGTTGGATACTGGGCAACATGCTTTCAGGAATGAGCTCATTTACTCTTCCTAAGAACTCCATGAAAAAAACTCTACTTTTATCTCCTTTTTATGGTTGTGTGAACTAGGACACAGAAAGGTTAAGCAACTTGTCCAAAGGACACAGCCATCCTATCCTCCAGCTCTGCCAGAATGACCAGACCACACGCCAAGCTGACCAATCTAGGCTGGACTTCTACTGTCTGCCCTGCCCCCTATGCAAATAAAATCAAGGCCAAATTCTTAAAATAAAAATCACTTTGGTTTGAGAGGTAACTGGGGTTCACATGGAGGAAAGTGACCTTAAATTGTCAAAGTCCTAGGTTAGTAAATTATTAGTAATTTTCTTTGTTAAATATGCACTGGATTCTTTAAAAAGGCTTTCAAACACCTCAATAATTCGCACACTTATGAATCCTACACCAGAAAGTGGATGAAATTAACAATAATGTAATAAAGTGTCAAAGTGAAAATTTAGGTTAAGTATTGCTGAGTATATCTAACATCTGTTTCTTTGCATTAGCACTTGCATTCTTGCTGTTTTTAAATGTCACTATTACTCAACATTCTCTCCCCAGCAAATGTGGCCATTGGACAACGGAAAAATAACAAATACACTTACAGTTTCCTACTTTTGTTGCCACTACTCTCACCAAGTGATATTAAATTACTTGGTCAACTTACTTAAATAATTATAATATATTTTTTAAAGAGGCAAAATAAGTAAGTGAATAAAATTCTTGCTGATCATGCATCCAGCATGGTTGAAAGCAATGTGAGCTCTCACAGGAAAACAGTATTAATCTTGAACAAATTACTTTGTGAACTATTAGATGCTGCTGGGACCGCCCCCCCTCCCCCAATTTGTGTTAGCAGTAAGTTTTGAATTGATTATCTTGGAGAACATTAACCACAGTAAAATGTTCTGGACAGGGGTATTAGTAAAATCTCTTTATTAATTAAAAAAGGAAAAAAGTAATTATATTGTCTGCCAGGTCCCTTAAATCATTTTCTATTTGCAAAGTCTTGTAGCTGCTTGAGACTTGCTCACATCCTTATGTAAAGTGTTTGAAGAGAAACAAGTGTGAGCTTGCAGTAAACATTTAAGAGTGTGGTTGCTGAGAGGGTTGGGCCAAGCTGGCCTGGAAGGCCTAAGCTACTTTGTGGAGAGAATCTGCTGACATCCCTCACCTTCCCTCCCACCTGGTAATAGTTTTCAGGACTTCTCTTAGCATCCTCCCTCTCCTCACTGAGGCTGGCAACGAGTAGGGGCAGTAGTCTGTGGGTGGGGTCACGGGGACACTGTGCAGAACACTAATGACATGAGGTTAAATGCTTTATTCTGAGGGCCTTCCTGTGCCCTGTGGGATGTTCAGAAACATCCCTGTCTTCTCCCAATAGGTGCCAGTAGCATCCATGGCCCCAGATGTGACTGACAATCAACTATCCCCAGACATCGCAAATGCCCCTCCACCTTGTTCATTGTGCTAACTTAGTTGGCTGGGAGAGTGTGCAGGCCACATTTGGGGGTGAATGTCAGATTTAGCAAAATAAAACTCTATTTTAGTATAAATACAGTATGTCCCAAATATTTCACAAGACTGATATAATAAATATATCTTCTTTGAGAGACTTGCAAAATATAAATGAAAAGATAGGACATGAAAAGTCTTTTCTCTAGTAATCCATGGCTTAAATCCTTTAAAACAACTCGATCAGTGGCTGGTATCGTGTTGCAAAACAGTCTGTTAGTTTGCTGGCATGCCATTTTTCAGCAGTGTGCTGTAATTAAAATGGACTTTATTGACACAATAAATATGAGAGCACAGGTGGTATTCACTTTGAGATATTTAATTGAAGAAATGAAAGATCTTGTAGTACGGAGTTGACATGGAGAATCAGTTAAGCCACAATAACATTTTGCAATCGCTGCGACCTTGGGGTCATAAAGTGACTAATCAAGAGGAGAAAATTTTTATAATATAGAAATGACTATATCGACTTATTTTATTCTTAGTTGTAATGCCAAAGGTGAATGGGCAAAGGAGGGCAAGGGGCAGAAAATTGGGACAACTGTAACAGAGTAGCAATAAAAAAATCATTTTAAAAAATGCCAAAGGTGAGAGTGAAAAGCTTTCCCACCATGTAGCCTAAAGCTGAGTGGGAAAAGCTATACAAATACTGTCTGAAACCATAAGCTCTCATTAAATAATAAAATATGGCCATTTTTTAATTTTTAAGAATACTGAAAAAAAAGTGCAGGCTCCTGGCATTTTACTATGCGGCCTTTCAAAGCTCATGTCAACCTGCGTAAACACAAAAATGTGAAGAAAAACCATTGGTGATTTTTTCAAAACAGTAATTGAAGCCATAAAAACAATATTTTTTCTCACACCAATCAAGATGTAAATATCAAAATAATATTTAATTTAGGGCAAAACATAAAAAGTTGTGCAACTTCTGAGGATCTTTTGAAAGATAATCTGACTGCTTTAGCTCAACCAGTGGAACAGAGATTTGTGCTTTAGGTGCGGCCATCACTCCCTGGGTCCCCTTAGAGCTGTGGTAAGAAGAAGCCTTTGGTTGCAGTGCGCTGTTAAGGTGCATTAATGCTGGGAAAACTTGAACTTGAACACACCAAACATCTGTTATGAATGGGCACCTTTTTTCACAACTGTCTCTATAAACCAGAACTTCAGTGATGGTTTAGAGATTTCTAGAAGTTCTGCAGATTTGAAGTGTTGGGTTTTCCAGTGTCAAGAGTTTCCCAGTTGCGCAGCTCACAGTTTTGACAGGAACAACGGAAGAAGTTGAGGCTCATTAAAAATATGTAACACTTTATGAGATACAATTCACCCTCTTAAAGTGTATAGCAGGCCCTGGCCAGGTTGCTCAGTAGGTTGGAGTGTCCTCCTGTACCTCAAAAAAGGTTGCAGTTTTGGTCCCTGGTAAGGGCACATTCCTAGGTTGTGGGTTCCATTACCGGATAGAGCTCATGTGGGAAGCAACTAATCAATGTTTCTCTCTCACAGTGATGATTCTCTCTCTCTCAAATCAATAAACACATCCTCAGGTGAGCATTTTTTTAAAACTTTTTAAAAAAGATTTTATTTATTATTTCTTTTTTTAGAGAGAGGGGAAGGAAGGAAGAGAGAGGAAAAAAAAAAACATTGATCAGTTGCCTCTCGTGCACACGAAACTGGGGATCGACCCTGCAACCCAGGCCTGTGCCCTCACCCTGTATCGAGCCGGCTGCCTTAAGCTTTGTGGGACGACACCAACCAACGGAGCCACACCAGTCAGGGCTCTTAGGTACACTTTTGGCTTGAGTCAAGATAGAGCGGGCACCTCCTGTGACCCAGGCACTGTATGAGATACAAAAGAGCATCAGATGTGGTCCCTGCCATTAGTAGCCCATATTCTCTTCCAGGCCCACGATGCCGAGTGAAGGCAACGTGAGCCACCACCGCCGCTGCCCTGCTCTTTGGTCTAGGCCCTTCAGCAACTCCGCCTCCTGCAGCTGCAGTTGTGGGCTGTCCGTCATTCCACTGAGTCCTGAAGAACATAGCCTTTTCTGGAAGAAACTCCTTTCTTCAATGCTTCAGGCTAGTTTTGAGTCTCAAAGTAAGTGGACAGGATATCAAATACTTGGTTGAAGGTCAGTATCTCTGAATGATAGTTTTTCCCATTCTGGCATCTGACCATGTATTCCTGGATTGGCAAGCGGGCTGCCTTGACAGAGTGTTCTCAGGCCTTTTGAATTGTCATCTTCTTCTGAATGCTTTCATCCACAAGTCCGCCAAGGATGTAAACTTTGTTTAGGTCAAAGTCTTCAAGAGCATGTTCTGAGTCTGGAGTCAGGTACACAAAGGCTTCCAGGGGGAATACACTAAAGCAGTCTTCCTCTGTCATGTCTAGCAGGTAACTAGAAAACCCGTCATTCATCCTCAAACACTCTTCATACAGGGGGCTGTCTGTCACGAACCCTGTGAGGCAGATCCAGAAGGGCCTGTCAGCTTTCTTATTCGAACCATACAGCCTCCAGATCTGTCCAACCGGTCTGCTTAGTTCCTTCTTAGACATGTGGTGGGTCATACTCAGATCAATGCAGAGTCTTGGTTCCTGAGTGCTTGGCTTCCAAAATTTCTCTTTGGTTAAGGATCTCAGAAAACATTTGCTGTGGTGTGGGCAGATGCCTGAATTTTCTACATGGTTGGCTTTTCTTTTTTCTCTTTCTTGTTTTCTTTTGTGCTTCTTTGCTGCAGCTATCTTTTCCCAGTGTCTCTGTTTTCTTTGGACATTTTTCGAGCACCACATGGCACCGTCTGTGGGCTGGTCTCTTTCTCCTGATGCTCACATTCCACGTCAATCTGTAGAAGCTGGAAGCTTTCAGAGATGGCATCCTCGCCTGTGTCCTCAAGGATGACTTGTCGCTGCCGCACACATGTGGCTCTGTTTTCTGAGCGCTCCCTCCCATATCCAGTCCATGCGCTTGGTCTTCTTCCCTGATCTACTCAAGCGGCGGCAACTCACAGAAGGCCCTGCCTCCTAGGTGAGCATTTTTTTTTTAAAGTATACAATTGAATGGTTTTTAGTATATTCACAGAGTTGTGCAAACATCTTCACTATCTAGTTCCAGAACATGTTCACCACTCTGAAAGGAAGCCTTATGCCCATCAGGCAGACACTCCCCAAGCCCCCTTCCCGCAAACTTAGGCAACCACCGACTTACTTTCTGTCTATTTGGGTTTGCCTGTTCCGGTCCATTCATATAAATGCAATTGTATATTAGGTGTCTTTTTTGTAACCAGCTTCTTTCACTTAGCATAATGGTCTCAAGGCTCCTCCATGCTATAACATGTGCCAGTACTTCATTCCTTTTTCTAAAATAAAGATTTTATTTATGTGTGTTTAGAGAGAGGGGAAGGGAGGGAGAAAGAAAGGGAGAGAAACATCGATCGGTTGCCTCTTGCACACACCCTGACCGGGCACTGAACCCACCTCCAAGGCATGTGTCCTGACCGGGAATTGAACCAGTGACCCTTAGCTCTGTGGAACGACTCCCAAGCAATTGAGCCACACTGGTGAGGGCAGTACTTCCCACCATCTTATGGCCAAATAACATTCCATTGTAGGGATGGTCTGTACCATTTCTAAGTATAGCCATCTATCAGTTTAGGGACATTTGGGTTGTTTCCACTTTTTGTTATTATGAATTATGAACATTCATATACAACATTTTGTATGGACATATGCTTTCTTTTTAAAAAATATTTATTTTTTTCAATCACAGTTTACATTCAATGTTATTTTGTATTAATTTAGGGTGTATAGCATAGTGGTTAGACAGTCATGTACCTTCCAGTGTTCCCTCTGATATTTCCATTACCCACCTGGCACCATTCGTAGTTACTACAGTATCATTGACTATATTCCCTATGCTGTACTTCACATCTCCATGACTATTTTGTAACTACCAAAATTTATACTTCTATTTTTTTACAGTGTACTTTTAAAAATTATATTTTATTGATTGATTATGCTATTACAGTTGTCCTGAGTTTTCCCTCTTTGTCCTCCTCCACTCAGCCATCCCACTTCCTAAAGCCACCCTCACACATTGTTCACGCCCATGGGTCAGCACGTAAGTCCTTTGGCTGCTCCATTTCCTGTACTGTACTTTACATCCCCACGGCTATTCTGTAACTATTTGTACTTCTTAATCCCCTTGCCTCATCAGTCACCCATTCCCCCAAACCCCCCTTCCGTCTGCCAACTATCAAAACATTCTCTGTACCCATGATTCTCTGTTCTTGTTTGCTTAAACTGTTTACAAGATTCAGTTATTGATAGATATGTATTTATTGTCATTTTATTGTTCATAGTTTTGATCTTCTTTTTCTTAAATATGTTCCTTTAATATTTCATATAATAAGGGTTTGGTGATAATAAACTCCTTTAGATTCTTCTTGTATTGGAAGCTCTTTATCTGCCCTTTGATTCTAAATGATAGCTTTGCTGGGTAGAGTAATCTTGGCTGTAGGTCCCTGCTTTTCATGACTTTGAATATTTCTTGCCAATTCCTTATAGCCTGCAAAGTTTCTTTTGAGACATCAGCTGACAGTCTTATAGGAACTTCCCTGTAGGTAACTAACTTCTTTCTCTTGCTGCTTTTAAATTCTCTCTTTATCTTTAAACTTTGGCATTTTAATTATGATGTGTCATGCTGGGTACTCCAGGTGCTCCCTTTGTGTGGGCTGAATACACCCTCCTCTTGTAGTT
>PVIA01014534.1:0-26628 GCA_004024845.1 Tonatia bakeri
GTCACGTGGCCTGGCTGGGGCTCCGCTAGGCGGGGCTACACGGGGGTGGGGGCGCTGGAGCCCGGGAGCTGGGCGTCCTTGGCGACTGTCAGTCCTGCAGTGCCCGCACCGTTTTTGACAGTCACCTCGGTACAGAGAAAAACTTCTGTTCCGTCAGGAAATCGAGACGACATAGGGCAGGCCCAGTTGCCAGTGTCGGCCGACAGCCGGCCTCCGTGTCGGAGAGCTCGGAAGCGGCACGGGGGGGCCCCCCAGGGAATGAACGCCCCTCCCGCTGGGGCAGCCCTGTCGCAGCCCGCGCTGATGGTTGCTGTGGAGGATGGGAGCCCTGTGTTGACAGACCTTCTGATTTTTTCCTGTTTTCAGAGAAACAGAAGACGTAGAGTTTTAGATAGGGCTCAGGTTTTACAGTATTAGCTCACGTCTGCAACCCCACAGGGGCCCTCGGGCACGCGGGCCTCCTGTCGGTCCTGCTTGAGCTGCCAGCAGTGTCCTGGCTGCCCGCAGGTCAGGAGCCGGGTCAGGGGTCTTCCTATCTCAAGTGGGGGGATGCCGCACCCACACTTGCTCTGGAGAGCTCCGGAAGGACAGCGACGCCGGGTTCAGTAAGAAGAACTGGAAGGTGCTGGCGCTGAACCCAGGGCTCAGGTGGTGTCTGCGGGCCTCAGCCTCTCCTCTCTTAGCACTGTGCTCTCCCTCGTCCGCTGGATTCCGAAACAGCCCCTGTCCGCCCAGCTGCAAAGCCCGAGCTCCAGGCTCAGGCCCCCTCAGTGCCTGGGCCCCAAAAGGAGAGGAACGCTCTTCTCCTGGCCTCAGCGCCGCCCAGCTGCTGGGCCTGGCCTGCCTGGTCAGGTGCCCATGCCGTGCTCTGCCCGGGCTGGCTTCCGGGCCCGCCCTGGCTCGGAGAAGCTGGGGCGTCCAGGCCGAAGCGCACAGAGGGGCGACGGGGAGGAATGCGAGCAGGAAGAAAGACCAGCGTCCACTGCAGGGGCTGGGGGCCAGGTTTCCCCTGCAGGGAAGACGTGTGAATCTCCAGTGGCCCGCTCAGCTCCCAGCCAGAGGACGAGAACTCAGGGGGGCCGCTGGCCCTCGCCCCGAGCCCTTCCCTCTGCCCTTGACAGGAGCTCCTGGCACTTCGCTGTCCCGGTCAGGGCGAGTGGGTTGCTGTGCCCCGCACATGGGTTTTGTGACCAGAGTGGGGCCTCGAGGTTTTTAAAGTCTTGTTTTACTATAATTATTTCTTGCATGTTCATTGTAGAAAATTTTAGAAAATGCAAAAAATTAGGAAAAACACTCACGCTGAAAGGTAGCTTTAGCTGACAGGGCAGCGTATTTCCTTTTCTGCCCGAGTGAGCTTGTGCCCCCTGTGTGCCTTGGCACCCGCTCTTTTCCCCCTGAAAACCCTGTGTTCCTCGAGTTGCCGTCTCAGTGACCCTGAGTGGAGCTGGGCCTGGACTCCTTGAAGTGCCTGGCCTCAGGGCAGGATGCCCGCCCCTGGGGCTGGGCTGAGCTCTCCCAGGAGGACCGAGGGGACACGCCCACGAGGAACGGAGAGACTGGCGCAAGGAGCCAGGCGGGTCCTGACGCTCTCACAGCCCAGCTGTCGCAACCCCAGCCCTTCTCCCAGACCCGAGTCCTGTGTCTGCATCAGCAAGCAGCAGGGCGGGGTGAGTCCCATCGGCCCCCTGACCTTATTGCTCCTGACTGCACGGTCATCCTTGGGACAGAGGGCTGGGAAGCCAGGGGGCCCATCTGGCCTTGGGTTGTCTCTCTGCTGGTGGCAGCGAGCAGAATATCAAGTCTCTTTGCTGGTGGCTTCGTGATCCCCTGCCCCCCCCCCCGCCTTACCACGGCAGGAGCTGTGACGGCAGCTTGTGAGTGTTCGGTGGTCTCCCAGCCCCACCACGGCGCGTCCTGAGCAGTGGTTCTGGCTCACTCTCAGCCCATGTACGAAGCTCACGCTATTTACTCCATGGCACCGAGTGGGTCCCGCGGGGCTATTTTCCTCCACGGTGTAAATCCACGCTTAGAGAAGTTTAGCACACAGAGATTGTGCACTCAGCCAGCTGAAGTGATTCTCCGCTGCTATTTCGGTCGATGGTGAAAATCACACACACCACTCTGTAATGTAAACGATTTTTTTCACCTGACAGATCATAACAGCTCTCCAGAGTTGTTAAGGCCTAAACGGTCCATTGAGAGCTTGTGCGGGTGGGGGTGGGGGGGGAAGGAGGGAGCGAAGGGGAGACTCATCCTGTGGTTCCCCAGAGAGCCGCCGTGACGACCCGGGCTCATGAAAAACGCGGCTCCCTTTCTGGGTGTAGTTTTCGGGCAAGGAGTTTCTGTTTCATTTTAAGTATCAGATTGATCAGTGCAAAATCATTGATTTTCTCCCTTTAACGTTTTAAAATTGTTTCTAAGTAGAGTTGCATCCAACATCATTGTGAATAAGCCAGCGAGCGAGAGAGTGAGTGGCTGTCCTGCTCCGGGGTCGCCGGCCGGCGGACTCGTGCCCTGGGCCTCGCCCCGACTCCCTCCGCCTGTCAGACTGTGGGAAAGTGTACGGAGGAGAGAACACCATGTCAGCCCTTGTCTAAGTGTGCGGCTCGGTGGCACCCAGCACGTGCACACTGCTGGGCAGCCACCCCACGGCCCAGGCCCGGAACTTTCCCGCTTCCCAGACCGCAACTGTCCTCGTCAAATATCAAACACGAACCGCCGTTATCCCCCTCCCCCAGCCCCTGGAGCCCCCATCCTGCTTCTTGTCTCTGAATGGAACTGTCCGGCGCCTTACGTAAGTGGAGTGTCCGACAGTTGTCCTGTCATGACCAGCGTCTTTCACGGAGCTCCTCCGCGAGGTCCGCCCGTGCAGTAGCAGGTGTCGGAGTTTCCTTCCTGTTCTAGGCCGAGCCATGTCCCAGTGCGAGGACGGGCCACATGTTGCTCACCCGTCCATCCGTCATGGGCACTCGGGTTACCCCCGCCTTTTGCCGTGAGCGGGTCCGCTGTGAATGAGGGTGGACAAGCATCTGTGCCATCCCCTGCTTTCAATTCTGCGGCGTTCTCCCAGAAATGGGGATGCTGGACCCTAGGGTAATTCTGTGTTTAATATTCCGAGCACCTGCCATACCTCACTTCCTTTTTTTCTTTCTCAGTGAAATGCTTCGTTTTAATGTAAATTTCTAGCTTTCTTCAAGTTACACCCCCTTGGTGACAAATCTGTGGTCGTGTCCACGCAAAACCTCTTATTTGAGGACTTCCCCCACGTCCACCCACGGCCCGTTCCAGGTTTCCGAAAGCTCTGAGTTGTACTTCCTGGGGGCACTAGGTGGCGCTGGAGAGCAGTTTGGGTTCTTGTTTTTGTTTTTGTTTTTCCCCCCTCCAGGAGAAAGCCCTCTTTGTTTTCTTCCCGGCTGGGGTACAGACTCCTCCCGCCAGGGTGGGGGTTGCTTTGCAGTGTTGGGGACCTAGGCTCACATTGCCTGGGAACTTGGCACCGTTCTTGAGTTTCTAATGTCTTTCACTGGAGACGCCCACACCTCCCTTCCAAAAGGGGTAATGGTGTTGGGAAAACACGGGCCTGTCTGAGGGAACAGCGGACGGGATGTCAGAAAATCCTGCATTTTAATCCTGGTTCCATCAAGAACTCTGTGCCTGGAGCCCATCCTCTGGGCTCTCCAGGCCTCAGTTTCCCTACCCGTGAAGTCCAAGGGTGGGATTGCTGATGGTTCGCAATCCCGGCAGTGCGGTAGGGCCCCTCAAAGCTCCAGTAGTGCTCGGTGAAGCCCCCAGGTGCTCTGGGGCAGTGTGGCGGGGGGGCTGGGGGAGCTGGTCCCCGAGATCCTTTGCAGCTGTCACCAGCTGGGTGACCTGGAGCAAGGAGCCCTTTGGGCCCCAGTTTCCCACCTGATCAGACGGGAATTTTAACAGCACCTGCCGTCACACAGGGTGTGAGACTGAAGGGCGGGAAAGCAGCACCCGGAAGGCATGGGCTCGAAACCTGAGCTGCCCACTGGCCGTTGCCACAGCGCAGGCGGGCCTTATAAGGACCCCTGCTGCCTGGGGATCCTCCTCCTGAGCTTCCTCATCCGTGGGACTAATTCAGACTATCGGGACGGGGCAGATCCAGCTCAAACCCATGGAAACAGCCCCCAGCACTTCAGTCACTAGATGCTCAGTGAATGTTTGATTTACCTGCTCATCTAGTTAAGGAAAACTCCTAGAAGGAAGTGAGGCAGAGCTGAGTCTTGAGTCAACCAGGAGCTAACAAGACAAGGAAGGGTAGAGACCCTCCTCCCCAGCGGTGGAAGCAGTGGGCAGCTGGTGGGGGTGGCACGGAGCTCCGGGGGCTGGCCGACCTGAGCTGGGACTGGTCACTCCCTCATGTGCGGAGCCCTCTGGGGAGAGGAGCAGGGAGACGAGTTCCCTGGCCGGGGAGCTGTAGGAGATGGACCCTGAGATCCATCGGGCAGACCCAGAGGGCTGGGGCTGTTGCCGATGAGTCCCTGGAGAGCGGAGAGGGTTACATGGGGGAATTTGGGGTGTGGGACACTTGCTGGGCCACTAGGGAGCTGTCAGGCAGGCTGGAGACGTTGGGAGTCTGGAGTCTCAGTGCACAGTGGAATTTAAAGTCAAGGGACAGGGACGTCCTTCCGGCTTTGGCAGGGGGAGGCACAGGTGACTTCAGCCCCCAGTCTGGGTGGGAGCTGGCGGGCAGTGGCGGTGGGGTGGGGTGGGGGTAGAGGCCAGTGGCCTGTGTCAGTCAGCTCGGCCACTGTCATGAAGTATCACAGCCCGGGGCAACAATAAGACCAAACTTCTCACCGTCCTGGAGGCTGGAAGTGTGAAAACGGGGTGCCGGGTGGACCAGCTCCAGTGAGGGCCCCTCTGTGCTGTGTCCTCAGACGGCAGGGGGTGTAGAGGGTGAGGGAGAGTAAGAACTAATCCTATCCGATAAGGGCCCAACCTTATGACCCCGTTACCTGCCTCCCGAGTGGCCAGTTCCGTTTCAAGCGCCAGGGAGAGCAAGCTCCTGGGACAGGATGTGCTTTCCAGGCTGACGTTCGACTTGGGGGAAGAAAACAGACACTTGGAGGAACAAGATCACTGCAGACGCTGATCTCCGAGTAAAGGAAGGAAACCAGGTCTGGGGCGGGGCACTCCCGGGCTGCTGCAGCCCGGACGACGGCCTCTCTGCGGCGGGTGGGTGAGCAGAGGTCTGAGCAATGACCTTGAGGCAGAAGCCAGCAGAGGATGGTGTTCCTGGTGGGAGGAAGGGTGCTGAGCAGGGCCGGGCATTGTAAACGGTGCCTCCGCCCACCCGGAAGCACTAGGTGAAACCAGGGCACCGTCCTGCGTCCTCTTTGTCCCTTGTTCCTGAAATCGAAGCCTCTGTGTCTTGCACACTCCAGGCCTGTGTCCCGGCTCAGTCGGGCCCTGCCCGGCTGCTCTTTGAAGCCTCCACGGAGGCCCTCGAACTCAGGTGGGGCCACTGTGTCCTAGACCCACCTGGGGCACCGTTGGTCCCGTGGCCTCGAATTGATGTGTGCGAGACCTGGGGTGGGACAGGCTCCCAGGGGCTAACTAAGGGTGGGGACTGCTGTCTCGGGGCAGAGGGAGGGGACTGGCAGTAGACGCCAGCAGCTCAGCCTGTCACACTGTCTCCTCGGCAGGACACGCCGATGCAGAGATGGTTGACCCTGTGCACGTGAGGGGCAGGCAACGCAGCACCACGCCGGGTTCTCACGCAAGCTGGAGCCACTGAGTAAAGGGCAGCGTGACGAGATGGCCAAGAGGGGGCCAGAGATGATGCACAGGCAACTCCTGGGGCCGGTCTGAGCATCCAGCCCTGGGACGGGCGGCGCTACAGGGAGGGGTGCTGAGGCCAAGGTCAGGAAGGTTGTTCTCAAGGACTCCCTGCTGGGCTGGACACCGCCTGGCCGACAGCTCCCCAGCCCCAGAGCCCCGACACCCTCCGCCTCTCCAGCCCACTGCTGGTCCCCGGAGGGAGAGTGAGGAGACCACAGTCCTGGGTGAGACGCTGACGCCGCTTCCAACTGCAAGCTTGCTTTCAACATCAGTGGCCCGTGGCCGTCCTCCTGTCCTGCTCAGTGTCCTGTCCCACACGACCCCCTTCAGCCCAGCCTCTCGTCCCGCAGTATCCCTGGGCCCAGTGGCGAGGTGGTGAGGCGAGGGGGTGGGACAGGGACTCCACGGCCTGGCCCTTGTCCACTTCCCTCTGGCAGGGCCTCGCACGCTGGAACCCTGCCCACCGGGCAGTGGCGGTCACGGCGGGGCCCCCCCTGCAGCACTCCGCCTGACATCTCCACCCGGAGCCCCTCTCACTCCAGTGGTGACAGAGGGCACAGAGGGGGGTCAGGGTTGGGGCGGGCGTGCGGGAGAACTCAGGTCTCCCAGATGACGTGTGCGGGCGTGTCTGGTGTGCGCTGAGTGGGAGGTGAGCGTACAGCCGTGTCCGTTCCTTTTCCAGTGGTCTGTGCTGCGGGCTGTGGGCGTCTGCAGTGTTGGGGCCCCCGGGGGGCCTCGAGAGGCACTTGAGAACACCACCCACAGCGCTTTAATCACTTCTGCGCAGGTGGCGCGGGTGACACGCGAGGGCTCTGTTCCTTGAGTCTGCTGCCGGTGTGAGAGGTGGAGGCTGTTAACGCACATCCAAAACAGCAAGTGCTCAGCCTGGGGCCCGGGGGGTGCTCTCGCGACTGCAGGTCTGAACCTCGGGACTCGGGTTCCGGCGTCTATGTTGAATGCCCAGGAACTGGTCTCTGCTATTTCCAGTTCCAGAGAAGGTTCCAGATGGGAAAGGAGCTGCAAATGGATCTCCAGGGGGGTTAGGGGTCACTGTGGGGTTGGCCGTGGCAGGAACCTGGGTTTGTCTGTGCCTGAATTGGGTGGAGCTGCTCCAGCCCCCTCTTGGGGCCCTGGAGGGCCGGGGGGCCAGGGCTTACCACTCAGTCCTCAGCAGGGGCGGGGGTCAGGGCCCTGCTGGGGGCAGGGTTGATAAGCGTCACTGGCAGTGAGAGGAAGGCTCTTGCTGGCCCCTAAGCCACCCACAGTGACTAAGAAGGATGCGTGAAAACAGCGGCCGACAGTGTCACCACCTACCTCCCAAACTTTTCAAGGAAACGAGAAAACATCAGCCCAGCGTGAGGCGGTCGGTGAGAGAAACGTGGGAGCAGCGGTGTGCTGGCCGGCAGAGCCGGGCTGCCCTGGGCGTGCACACCTGCTCGACCACCGAGGTCTGAGGCCCATGGACAGACAGACCCCCGATGGGGTCTGGAGCCCATGCACTTCCACTGGGCTAGCCCCTCACGCCCACACCAGGCGTGGCATGAGTGTGGGGCGAAGCGGCTGGTCAGCCGTCAGGAGAACAGGCCTCCTGCCGCCCTTCTGCCTCAGTCCCTCCTCTGTGCAGAGGAGCTGGGTCCCGCCCGCTGCCGCCCCCGGGGGCTGTGAGGCTGTGTGTACCGTGGCCGCCAGTGGAGGGGACGGAACCCCCAGGTCAGAGACTGCAGCCGGGGTGCCGTAGGCAGAAAACACATACCACATATTGAAGACTTAGTGGAATAAAACGATATAAAATATCTCAGTAACTTCAATATTGATTACATGTCAAAACGATAATATTTTGAAAATACTTGATTAAATAAAATACATGAAAAGTTGTCATGAAATGACTCAAGCCCAGTAACCCCAGAGCCGGAAGCAGAGTCCACGGGTGTCGGGCCCACCCTGGTACAGCAGAGAATGTTCTGGATCTTGACTGGGGTGCGGGTCACAAGGGCGCGTGCGTCCGTGGGGACTGCACGCTCTAGCTGTGTGGCCTTGCTGCGTGTTGGTGCTTGTACGGAAAAGACAAAAGCACCGCAGACACCCCTCTGGGCAAACGTGTCCAAGGTGGGAGCCCACCGCTAGGTGGAGTGGATTCCTTACACAACTGTGGAAACTAACACGACTGCACGCCCCTTTTACACATGTGGGGCTGACACTCACACGTGCCCACCGAGGCACCAAAAGCCTGGGAGGGCGCATGGGAGACCAGCCCCCGGCCACCCACCGTGGGGGAGGAGGGGCCATGGGCAAGCGTCTGCCTCTCTTCGTTCCCCCGACTTCGAAGAGCGCGGTGTCCAAACCTACTCTGAAGTGCATGCCCACGCGGGGGTCCCGGCAGCTGAGCTACCGGGGCTCTGTTTCTGCATTCGTGCAGCAACCCCGTGAACCCTTGTCTCCCCGCTGCGAGGCCGGGGCTGTTGTTGCCTGCTGAGGACAGACAGGGAAACTGAGGCCCATCGTTCCACATGCCACGCCCAGCAGAGCCAGGGGCAGCAAAGGCAGGAGGACCGGGCTGCTGGGGAGGAGGCGGTGGGGCAGCCCCCAGGCACGGGCGGCGGAGGGGCAGGCTCGCCTGCACGGCCATGGGGCCCAGGACCCCAGATCACACCCCTCCCGACCGCCCTCTGGACAGCCTGCCGGGAACTGTCAGCGTTCCGACTGCACGACCATCGTCACTCCCGTCACCCGTTGGAGCAGCGGCTGGCCGCTGCCTCCTTCACTCATCCCTGAGTCTCTTTGTCAAAAACGCCAAAGAAAAAGGCCACCTTTGATTTTTTTAAATCGTCTTTCAAAAGGATCTCTAACCCTGGTATTTTACACGCGGATCAGCCTCTGTCGGCAGGTTCTCGGAGTCTCTGTGTTTCCCGGTGTGAGTTCTGGAGGTCCGTTTCCGCGGCGGCGGGCTCCTCTCCGGTTTGTGAACCAGGCCCAGAGACTCGGCACGCCCCTCGGCGCCCAGGGCGGGGCGGCGGCCGAGTCAGCAGCTCAGTCTGCCTTAACTGTGTCCTTCCGTTCCTCCGTCTGGATTTCCCCAGGGGGCCGGCTCTGCAGGGAATCTCTGCCCGAGCTCAGGAGACCTGTGCTTCTGCTAGTTCACGCTCGCGTGTGCATGGACCCCAGGATATTACACTTGAGCGTGCATGGACCCCAGAATACCTCTACCGTTTCACACGTCGACTGGCCGAGAGGCCTCCTTATGTTGCCCCCCACCCTTCCAGGCGGTTTATTTTTTGCATTCTTGAGTTTTTAATTTTTTTTAATTAAGTCTAGCTTTCCAGTGTGGTTTTAATCCCTCTTCTTTCTCCCCTCCCCTGCGCCTCAGCGGAGCGCGATGGAGAGAAACAGCAGGACAGAGGGGCCAAGAGCCCAGGGACACCGGAATCAGGCTGGTTAGCTGTGTGTCCTCGGGTAGTTACTAACCCTCTCTGGTGCTTGGGTTTCTCACCCTCAGCAGGGTTGTTCCGCACGTGCAGATGGCTGGGACGGAGGAAATATTACATAAGGCAGGCGCTGTCTCGACAGCTGTACAGAATCCTTCCCCAGCACTGGGCGCACACGGGGGCCGGAGGCTGGGCCCGCCTTCCCCACGGGACGCTGGGGTGACCCTCCCACACACGGCAGCGAGCAGGTGGGTGTGGCCAGGCCGACAGCAGCTCTGAGGTCGGGCCCTAGTAGACCGACCGCCTGGAACCCTTTCTCTTTAGATCTCTGTGCCCCTGTCAATGGCCGGGGTCTGCTGAGGAAAGCCCAGGTGTTCACACTGTCACGAGCCGCAGGTGACGGCCAAGGTGGGGTCCGAGGGGTCGCAGAGGAAGAGCTGTTGGCCCTTCCGCGTCTTGGCCGTGTGTTTAAGATGCAGTGGGAAACTCAGGGCTACGTGAGAGGCATTCGCCCGCACGGCGTGCGTGTGCACACATAAACCCACGTGCTCGCCGGTGTGTGCCCGCATGGCCTTCACACGGAAGTAAGTACTGGGAGCGAGGCCACGAATGGACTGGTCCCGGCTCTTGGCCGGCCCATGGCGTCGCACGTTTGAACGCCTGTAGACCGGGTGGCCTGCCCTGTCCAGAGGACTGCCTCCTGGTGACGGTCCCCAGGCTCCCAGAGTGCTGCGGCCCAACTCCCTGGGCCTGGCAGGGGGTGGGTCCACCAGGGTGACCCCTCACCCCAGGTTACCTCCCGTCCTCCCGGTCTATGAGGGTTAACAATGGGCGGGGACTGGCCCCCGCTGCCTCTTTGCTCCCCGGGCCTGGGTGGGCACAGAAAGGTGGGCGTATGCCACAGAGCAAGTGATCTGTGCCCTGGGCCTTGAAGGACAGGCGCGGGCTGGCAGGGCAGGAGGAGAGAGAAGGAAGAGGAATGAGTAGCGTGGGTGTCGTGAGGAGGCATGGAGACCCCGCAACTTCGGGAGAGAGGTAGAGGAAAGCCGGGGAGGCGTGTCAGGGGCCGGGAGGGAGGCTGGAGAGGGGCAGAAAGCCAGATGCCCCGCGCAGTGGGCTCCACGGAGGGCTGCATCTGGCGCCTCCCACGCGGCCACCTGAGGCCCTTTGCAACCTGAGCCACAGAGCTGCTCACCTGCTTCAGGGTGCGGTCTGAGCTCCAGGGGCCGGGCCCACCTGCCTCTCACGCATTGGGGAGGTGGGAGGCGGCCGCTCTCTCCTCGCCTGCCGTCCTGACCGCTCTGCCCGTCCTCCGCCCCCTCCCCCGGGGGCCCGTCAGCCGGAGGCCCCTGGGGTGTCTTCTCGTCCTGGAAGCCGAGAGAACGAATGTGTGCTGTGGGCTTCAGTGTGTTTCCCAAAACCCATAACCATGTTATTTAAAAACCAATTTCACTATCTGTGAAACACGGCAAAGTCACCGCTCTGCATTCAAGGGCTCCAGCGGCTGAGGTGTGACGGGTGCGGGAGAGGAAGGACAGCTGAAGGGCCGTTCGGACGGCTGCGACCCACCAGGGGACACCTGGGGACACGTCTGGGGGCGCCGGGAGTGCTGCGCTTCGGGTTCGGTCGGAGCAGGAGGGTGCCACGCACAGGCTCGGCAGTCCCCTGGGCTCGGCTCCGGGAGCCCCACACCTCCAGCCCAGCGAATGCTCCCTGCGGCTCCTCTGGTCCTTCCTCCGCAGGGTCCCGGGGCAGAGGCTGGGGGACAGCCAGGTGCGTGGAGTGACCTGATGTGCAGAGTCCTTGGACCCCACACTCGGGGGCCAGAGACGGCCTGTCGCTCGCTTGTTAGACAAGTGGCCCCTTCACAGTGTCCGCGTGCCCTCTCGCCCCTCCCACACCCTCGGGGCTCCGAGTGCTCCTCTCCCCCAAACCCTCGGGGAAACTGAGGGGCTGTGGCCTACAGGGCTGTCCACAGCTGTCCCCTTATCTCCAGCCCTGTGGCCCTCCCACCCCACACCCCACCACCCAGAATCCCCTTCCTTGCTGAACTCCCCTCCCAGTCTCTCTGGGGGCCTTTCCGTCCTTGGGCTCTGAACCCTCTCCCAGCTCCTGTTTCAGGCCGCAGGTGGAACAGCACGCCTGGGGATCCTCCTCTGCTCCCTGGGTGATGCTGAGGCCCTGGCCCAGGAGCAGCAGACACACGGCAAGAGCCCCGCGCCTGGGCTTCAGGGGTCTCCCCGCCCTCTGTCCTTTCTGGTGAGGCTCCTATTCGAGCATATCGAAGCTGGGAACTATCTTAATGTCTTCCCCCTGCCCCGCTGGCTTTGCAGTGAGGACACCCACCCTCCAGGGGGGGGAGAGGGCAGGTGCAGGGTTCTCGGGGGAGTGGGGCAGGGTGGGTGAGGGGAGGGGGCTATCTGTGCTCCTGGGTGGACGCAGGGAGGGGGAGGGGTTGGCGATGGCCAGCTGGGGTCAGGCTAGACCCAGGGGGCCAGGGACCCATGTCGGGGGGACAGCAGGGGAGAGGCACTGCCTGGCCGGGGGACAGATAGCCGTCGGACTGAGAGAGCAGGCTGGCCAGGGGAGCCTTCTGACAGCTCCTGCCAGCGCAGACACCGCCGCTGGCCACCTGCCGGTCGCCCTGGCCTTCCCGTGACAGGTGTTTCCAGCCCCTCCGACAGGTGGGTCCGTTTTAGATTCGCCTGCGCCTGCGGGGCTTCCCCTCAGCCAGAAACCAGAGAACAGAAGCTGCGGCAGTCAGATGGGCAGCCAGGAGGTGAGGGCAGGGATTCGGAGCAAAGGCCCACCCCTGCGTCCTCGCTCCTTTTCTTCCCCAGCTCCGCAGACTGGCACCCCGAGCGCCCCTGCTCTGCTCCGCTCCGCTGGCTGGAGGGCCCCCTCCTGCCCCGTGGCCCCTGTGCAGCCGGTCACACCGGTTGTGAGGCAGGAAGCGGCACAGGAAGAACTCTGAGGCTGGGATGCTGCTGCTGACCTGCTAGCGTCTTGGTTGCCAGGCAACACCTAACACTGAGGTAGCAGCTTGGAATGAGCGGCCAGAGAGGAAATAAAGGCAGGGCCCTGATCGCTGCATCTAACAAATAACACAGGAGGCCAGAAGCAGAGGACGGCCTGCCTCACCCGGGCCTAGTCGTCCTGAGCCCGGTCCGGTGAGGCTGCCGGGCCCTCGGAACGACGGGCAAACTGTGATAGTGGGGGGGTTGAGGGGAGCCCTGAGAGTCCGTGTGGATCAGCCCCGCTGGCTGGGAAGAGGAAAACCTTGAGACTGTGTGTTCACCCCAAGGCCTGGAAGGGGAGGGGTCCACGGTGCCCAAAGAGAAAGCCCATAAAACAGCTTTGGTTAAGCGCCTGCCTTCCCTCGAGACTCGTATGCAAAATGAACAGAGAGAGTCTGGGGCAAGGAAAGGATTGGGGCTAACAGACCCCCCACACCCACATCTGGGCAGTCCCGTCTCCCCAGGGAGAAACTGGCACCCCCTGTCCCTGTCGATCCGTGTGTAACCCCTTACCCCACCATGTACCGTCCGTCCTCAGGACGAAGGACTTGCTTCCTTGGCCCTTTCTTATCACACAGCGGGGGCGGGGGGGGCGGGTCCCTGGCCACCGGCCTCTGGCCACCTCGCTTTGGCTCTCCCATTAGAACTCAGCGTTAACAAACTCCGCATGCACGCTAATAGGCTCGCTGGTCTGTAACTCTTTGCCGTGTCGGCGCGGAGAACCAGGGTTTCTCCGGTGACTGTTGCTTGGTCCTCCATCTGGGCACTGGAGGGCCACGCCCTGGGCACCTCTGTCGTGCTGGGCCCAGGGTAGGGCCCAGAAGGGAATGGGACCCAGGCACCTGCCCCCTGCAGCAGCCATCTGGGTGGTGGGCACGGGGGAGGGGGAGAGTATGGTGAGGCTGGTGTGCATGGTTCGGGAGGTGAGCCGTGGAGGGGACGCTGAGGCTGGGTTTTGGAGGGTCACTCAGAATCCATCACAAACGCTTCGCCCAAGTGCTTGGCCCCACTCAGACCCCTGTCGCATCTCCACGTCCATCTCTGTGTCACCCACGATCTGGTGCGAGAGCCATGGGACCCCCTGGACTGAGACTGTGGCACCCCAGTTTAGAGCCCCCTCCTGAGAGCTCCGTGGGGCCTGGGCAGTCCCATGGGGGCTAGGCTTGGAAAGGCCTCGCACTCAGTCTAACGCTCTGCTGTTGCTGTCTTGAAGTTCGTAACCACTTTCTTTCTTTTAAAGATTTTATTTATTTATTTATTTTTAGACAGAGGAGAAGGGAGAGAGAAAGAGAGAGAGAAACATCAGTGTGTGGTTGCCTCTCACATGCCCCCTACTGGGGACCTGGCCTGCAACCCAGGCATGTGCCCTGACTGGGATTCGAACTGGCGACCCTGTGGCCCACAGGCCGGCACTCAATCCACTGAGCCACAGCAGCCAGGGCTGTAACCATTTTCTATGAGGGGCTCTGTCTTTCACTTTGCGCTGAGCACTGCAAGTGAGGGAGCCCCCACCGGCCTGACCCTAACGCCCCGCTCCCAGCAAAGGCACCGAGAAGCGGACTTTGTGGTTTCTTGGGCACTTGACATAATTTTAGTGAATATTTCTTTGTGTTTTTGTTTCTGGCCTCACCATTCATTGGCCTCATGGCTGTTCCGGGAATAAAGTTTTTGGCAACAAAGAGTGTCCTTGTAAGACATTCTTTTTGTTAAGAGACGCGATATTGTCAATGAAGACCCCGCGCCAGCACCCTATGAATTAGGGAGTGATTATTTCCGTGAAGAAGACGTTCTCATTTTTAGAAAATGGTTCCCGATGGAATTCCTTTAAATAGCCAGCTTTCCTAATGCATTGTTAATGTGCTTCAACACATTAAAAATTATTTACTCACGGTCTTCTCAGGTTTGTTCATTTGGCGTGTGCGCTGGCTGAGTCTTGGGCCTCGTGCCTGCCAGGGTGCAAAGGGGACACCAGTCCCTCCCCCAGGAGCTGTGCCTGCAGAGGGGCCGCCTGGGACCGTTCCCAAAGCAGGGGACATGCAGCTGGGGTCTGCAGGAGGCCCAGGAGAGGGGGATTCCCAGGAGAGGGGAGCTTATCAGAGGTGCCAGGCGTGAGCAGGACTCGGGGAGGCAGCGAGGGAGCTTGTGTTGGGGGAGGGGGTACAGGCTTGGTTGGTGGCAGAGAGCAGGGGCCTTGTGCCAGCCTGAGGAGCGGGGACATGGGACCCGGGGGAGCAGGGGCGTGTCACCCCAGAGCCGTGTTCCGAAAGAGAACCTGGCCCCGGTGGGAGGGCAGATCAGAGCTGTGTCCTGCGGGTGTCAGTGGTGGTGAGAATGGGGCAGCGTGGGGCCTGTCGGGGGCACAGGTGCTGGAAAGGGCTGAATCAAAATCATCTCCAAGGGGCTCCAGACAGGACACCCAGGGGTGGAACTGGGGGAGTGAGACAAATCATCTCTTTTCCAGCTGGAGCTGGAGGGAGGGGGTGAGCCTCCCACGGTAGCACTACACCGCCCCGAGGGAACGAGAGGCTTCAAGAGAGAAGACCCAGCCCCGCCAGGTGGCTTCCACATGCTGGAAGTTTCCAGCTTGGGGGCAGAGGGGAGAGAAGCTGTTGAGAAGGAAAATAGAGAAAGTTATCGGTGGGACTGGGTGACCCCTGCTTCAGGGGGGCAGAATTCGAGGCAGATCAGCTGGGGTGGGAAAGATGGGAGGGTGGCTGGGGGGAGGGGAAGGGGCTGTGGCGATGACTTCAAGGGTGGTAGTTAGAGGTGAGCAGGGGCAGGGAGGTCGTTGCTGTGAGCGGGACCCAGAGGGAGGAGGGTCCCGGGGAGTCCCTGTGGGGAGGGGAGAGCTGAGCTGGGTCCCAGGTGAAAGTGGGAGGGGACCCAACATTTCAGGGCGTTTCCAGGGGTGGGAGGTGGGGTGCTATCCATGCACGTTATGTTGTGGGCGGGTTGGTGATGCAGATTCCCTGGCAGTGGCCGAGGGCCGGCACCCGCCCTGCAGCGGTTTCAGAGGAGGACCCTCTGCTGGGGAGGAGAGGAGTAGTGTCTTAAGTCCCTCAGCAAGGTGGGTGCAGGACAGGAAACAGCCCCCGAGCATAGGGTTGGTCCCCTCTGTCCCCAGCCCTGGTCCGAGGTGGGAGGTCCCTGCGGCCTTCAGTCAGCAGACGTTGGGCGTGGTGGTTCCACTGTGACTCGGGAAATGTTCTCGCCTGGAGACCACCAACCTAGGCCCCTCCGGGCCTGCCACCCTCGTGCGGCCCTAGGGTGGGTCAAACCCAGTGCCACGTGCAGGCGGCTCCCACCCCATGTGCCGGCCAGACCACAACCCACGTGGCCCACTCCCCAGGGGCTGCTGTGTCTGTGGCCAGTCCAGCTGGATGGACTGCGGAGACCCAGGGCCACTCCCTCCACCGGACGTGGCTGAAGGGCTGAACAGAGGAGAGTGTGTGGGGGGGAGCGGGCGGAGGCGAGCTCACTCCCGAGGGAAACGGATCTTCCTGGCCCAGCATCTTGCTCTTCCACACCTACCTGGCTGGGTCGGGGAGACCGGGCTGAGCCACCGGTCGGCTGTGGGCGTGAGGCGCGTGCACGTCCAAGGCCGACAAGTGAAGCTGCAGGAAATGCTGCCCAGGAGACCACGGCTGCCCCTGGAGGGCCCGGAGTGGGGGTGGGGGTCACGTGCTGGGACAGGGTCATCCAGGCAGCTGGACTCCACGGTGGCCGTGCCCTGTGACCCAGAAGGATGGACATGACCAGAGCGTCCTGGCTTCCATTTGGGAAGTTTGCAGAACGGAAATCCGGAAGGAGTGGACTTTCCAGAGCAGACGCCTTTACTTCTGGGCGTGGAGCCGGGCACAAGAGGGTCCTGCCCAGTACCTGTGTGATCCTGGGCAGGCGGGACATTCGGTCCCAGGTGCCAGTGAGAAGACAATGTCAGCTCAGGTGAGCCCTGAGGGGTGGTAAGGACTCAGTCCCTGCACCTGCTGGGAACACAGTGCTTCCAGGGCAGGGACTCAGGGGCGCCTGGCCCCCCACTGCCTCACGCTGGCCCCACGGCCAGGCCCAGCACCCCCTCCCTTCGTTTTGCAGAGGGGGGGCACGGGGACTCGGAGCTTAACTAACTTCCCGAGAGTCACCCACCTCAGGGAGGAAGGCTGGTGTGTGGGCCCAAAGGTGGGGCTCAGGTAAGGGCCCTGGGAGGCCAGGCCCAGCCCCACCGCTAGCTCACCTTGAGGGAGGGCCGGCACCCCCAGTCTCAGGGCCCTCGTGGGAAGAAGGAGGTGATCATTCCGGATGCTCCACCTCATGGAAGAACTGAGAGCTTTTCATGAAAATAAGGTCACTGCTGTCTTGAGACTTCTTGGTTTCCAAAGCACTCTTCATTTCAGTCCTCGCCACAGCTCGTGGTGGGAGGGGGCAGGAATCTGCCCTCTGTGGAAGGGTGGGCCGGGCCTGCCTGCTGAGTCGGCGTCCCGTCAGGGACTCCTGAGTGAGCCCCGCAGCAGAGCACCCACAAGAGACAGGAGTTTAATTGGCGGAGCCCCCACCCGGATACCTGGGTCCCGTTACAGCACCTGGGTCCTTGCTCCAGGCATGCACTCATGTGCCAGGGCTGCCCTCAACAAGTTGCCGCAAGCCGGGTGGCTTAGAACAGCAGGAATTTGCCCCGGCCGGTGTGGCCCAGTGGACTGAGCACCAGACTATGAACCGGAATGTTGCCGGTTCGATTCCTGGTCAGGGCACAGGCCTGGGTTGCAGGCCAGGTCCTGGACAATGAGGGGGTGTGTGACAGGCAACCGATCAGTGTTTCTCTCCCTTACTTCCCCCTCACTCTAAAGAATAATAAATAAAAATCTTTTCTAAACCATAAGTTTATTCTTTCGCAGTCAGTTGTGGACGCCAGAAGTCAGAAATCAAGGTGTGGGCAGGGCCGTGCTCCCTCCACAGGGCCTGGGAGGGGGGTCCCTCCCGCCTCTCCCAGCTCCTGGTCGCCCCAGGCGTCCCCCGGCACGTAGCTCGTCGCTCCAGCCTCTGTCCCTGTCTTCGCACTGCCTCCTGCCCTGCTGGCGTCACCCAGAACATGCTCGTTAGAGATCTCTAAGTCCACCCGCAGACACCTGCCTCCTAAGTGAGGTCCCACTCGTAGGTTTAGGGGTTACGATGGAGCCTTCTCTTCTTTCGGAAGCCGCTGTGCAGGTCCCGTCTCCAAATCTCACACATCGGTGTTTCCCTCCCTCCCCTTCTCCCTCCCTTCCCCTCTTTCTAAAACTAAATAAAATCTTTTTTTTTAAAAAAGTTCCATCTTGTACTTTGGGGTGCTCCTCAAGTTCTGAACACATGTCTCAGAGTTGGGCTCTAAGGCCGGGTCTTTCGATAGCTGTCTACGTACGAGGCAGGATCCATGCATTAGGTGACCATGTCCTCCAGAGAAAGGCCCCGCCCCCCACCCGTCGCAGAAACCAGAGTCCCTGATACTTGGTTTCTTCCCGGTGCACTAAGGGCCTTCGTAGACGTGGCCTCAGCTGCGTCACTGGAACCCTGTGGGACCGAGCTGTGGCAGGGCTCCTTCGAACGGAGAGGCAGAATAAAGCTCCAAGTCTGTTTTCGAGGTGAAATCCTGGAGCGGCGAGAGTGAGGAGGACAGGGAGGAAGGGCAGCGAGACTGAGGTCCCGTGAAAGACTGCCCCGTGCTGGGTTGTGTGGGGTGTTCTGAGGGCCGCCTGGTGGGACCGCTGTGTCCGAGTGCATTCCCGTTGGCCGAGGAGGGGAGTAAATATTCATTCGCTGTCCGTCCTGAGTCCTGTTTCACTCGATGAAGTACTAACTTCCCCAGACAGCTGTGGGCCACGGGGGTGGGGCAGGTCTGTGCCTCCAGGTGCAGAAGCAGGGAGCAGCTGGAGCCCCCATAGGTCCACAGGGCCAGACGGGCCTCTCCTCCTGCTTAACGCCCAGGCCTGATAAGTTAGCAATGGGCGGTGATGGGGGCCATCCACCCAGCGGGCGGCCCAGGTCTGGTGCAGGAGGCACTAATGGTAGTCGGTTGGTTGGAAGATTCCCATTTTCCTTCCAAAGAAATGAAGGCAGAGATGCTGACTAATTCGCCCAAGGCCACGAGGCTGCTAAGGGGTGGACCCCTCTCAACCCAGACACAGTCCCGACCCAGGCCCCCGCGCACTTGGCCGCAGAGCTGCTGAGGAAAAATGTGGATCCCGGAATGAAGTGTGGACATCACTTATTTCCACGGCCACCATTCATAGCCCGCCTCTCCAACGCCAGAATGTACGTCTCTTTCAGCATTCATTCATCCGTTCATTCATTCTTTCATTCCCTCACGCTCGTGTTCAACCCGGGGCACTGACTTGGCTCCCGGCACGCGGCGCCTTTTTTCAACACACACAGACTGCGCTCAGCCCACAGGCCAGACTCCGGAGTTGGCTCAGGCTCCATGGGATCACCTTTAATGGGGAACCCAGTGCCCTCCCTGCTGAGTGAGCTCCACGTGGTGCCTCTGGGGGCTGGGGGGCAGGTGAAGAATTTATGCGTAGAAATTAGGGGAAGTTTCCCAGGAAAGCTGGCATGTGAAGTGAGTTTTGGAGGCTGAAGAGGAATTTTTGGAAGCTGGGCTGGGAGGGGAGGCGCACTCCAGAGGAAGGCACGGCTTTTGGCCTGGAGTGCAGGACGCGCTGGGGGAGGTGTGTCTGCAGCAGTGGCAGCCGCGGCTGCAGTGGCACAGGAACCCGCCTAAGTCTGTGTGCAAACTCAGGGCCTCGGTTTTCCTCCGCATAACCACTCCCGGTCTTGGACGGCACCCAGCCCCCACCCCCGGGGCTCACTGGGGGGTCAAGCAACTATGGAAACGAGGGGTGTGCGGATACTCAGGCCTGTATTCTGAACTAAGGAGCAGAAGCTTGCAAGCAGCACTTAATTCATCTTTCATCTTTAAAATAATTTTATTTACCCCCGGCTAGTGTGGCTCAGTGGATTGAGCACCGGCCTGTGAACCAAAGGGTCGCTGGTTCCATTCCCAGTCAGGGCACAGGCCTGGGTTGCGGGCCAGGTCCCCAGTGAGGGCCACGTGAGAGACAACCACACATTGATGTCTCTGTCCCTCTCTTTCTCCCTCCCTTCCTCCCTCCCTTCCCCCTCTCTAAAAATAAATAAACAAAAAGACTTAATCTTTAAAAACAGATTTTGTTCATTTATTTATTTTTAGAGAGGAGGCAGGGAGGGAGAAAGAGAGGAGAGAAACATCAGGTGTGAGAGACAGGTCAACCTGTTGCCTCTGGTGTGCCCCCAGCTGGGGACTTGGCCCCAAACCCAGGCATGTGCCCCGACTGGGAATGGAACCAGTGACCCTTTGGTTCACAGGCTGGTGCTCAATCCACTGAGCCACACCAGCCAGGGCCAAATAGTACTTGAACGTCTCTACAGCAGGACTCACTGTCCACCAGCCAGCATCTCCCTGAGTCTGCGCAGGTCACGCGTCACCGGAACATTCCCTCTGTTGATGTCCATGCCTATGTGGCCAATGAAATTATTATAAACTTTTACCAAAAAGCCTGCGGCATTTACAGAAATCATAATAGCACCCCCTCTCTGGCTCCCTAAACCCCAGACCCCTGGGCAGTCCCCTTTCCCAGGCTGGTGTCCAGGCCAGCAAATGCCCTAAAAAGCAAGGGACACCACTTTGAGTTGGGCAGCATCTGAGCCGAACCCAGGATGAACCCAGACACCAGAACGGAAGGGACCTGAGCCCCATCGGAGGACCCAGACTTAGCCTTTTTGTTTTGCATTTGATGAATCCCGCTCCTCCTTGGTCGACTCTGGACCCCTCGGAACTCCACCACTGGGAAGCCGGGTTAGTTCCGCCCTGGATAATAGAGCTCCCTTACTGAGTGCTTCCTGTCGGTGGGGTCCCCAACACCTGACAGACACCTAAGTCACTTGTGGCAAATGCACTAAGAGAGTCCAGAACCACATTGGGGCTCCCAGCTGAAAAACGAGATCCAGCGAGTCCTGCTGACCCTAGGATCATGACCCTAGACACGACCCACGGGTGGCCCCTCGGCGTGTGCCGGAAGGGGGCATGTGTGGGTCGTGTGCACCTGAGTACTTTCTGTGCTGGGGAGGAACATGAAGTTGTAATGACGGATCGGTTCAAACGATTCCTCTGAAGTGCGATTGCACCCTCTCTCCAACGTCTTTCAAACACACCGGGATGCTCCGTTCACAGCGCACAGAGCACTCAGACGCGCGTGGACGAGGCCGTGCCTCGGCGACGGCGAGATGGGGAATGTGGACTCGGAGGCGCTAGCGTCCTGGCTGCGGGCCTGCAGCTCTGAAATGCGGGCTCCGCGGCCGAGGTTGTACTTGTTCCATGTCACGTTGACCTGGCAGGCTACGATGTTTAACAACAGTCTTAAAAACTCCAGTGACATCTGTTGAGAGTTTAATTGTGCGTGTGAAAAAAAAAACACACTAGAGGAGCAGCCGAGAGGTCAGTTTCCATACAGTTTAAAGGACACGGGGACCGTCGGGCGGCCAGGAGTCTGGCGACGTGACTCGTTTCTCTTCCGAGTCGCAGCGCGGGTGCGCGCGGGGACCGGCGGGGCGGGCGCACAATTCACAGCGAGTAGGAGGGCAGGCGGGAGGGGACAGGCGGAGGGGCAGCAGGAGACAGAGCGGTCGGCGGGAGCCAGAGGGGAGAGAAAACACGAAAAACGGGCATTTTCTTTCCTCCCACCAATCAGTATCTGGAACCCCGGCTTTAGGTTGGGCCCCCCCGGAGGAGGGAGATGGGGGCGCCCGTCATCCTTAGCTTAGGCCGGGGTCGGCAGGAGGAGGACGGCGTCGCCGGAGCCCCGCTCAGAGCGCCCCGCCGCGGCGGTCCCGGGGAGGCGCTGGGAGTTCGCGCCCCACGGGGTCACCACTTTTGTTCTCCGCTCCGGACGCCGGGCCACGGCGGCGCCGCAGTGCGCACGCGCAGGCGGGGCGGGGCGGGGCGGGCGGCGGGCTCCGGCCCCGCCCCCCGCCCCCCGCCCCCCGCCGCCCCGGCCGGCTCCATCCGGGCACTGCCGAATTAGCATCGGGCCGAGGCACAACTTTGCCGAGACCCTGCGAGATCCAGGCGCGCGCCGGAGGAAATATAGTCCCTGCCGGCGGGCGGCTCGCGCGGGCGGCGGTGGCAGCGGGGCGGGCGCGCGCCGAGAGGCGCGGGTCTGCGCGGGGCTCCCGGCGCCCCGGGGCCATGCGCCGGGCGGCGCCGGTAGCCCGGGGACCCGGCGCAACTTGCCGGGCATCCTGAGGAGTTGGGGTGGCCGCGGGCTCTGCGCCGCGGCGCGTGGCCGCCTTTCTTCCCCCTCACTCGAACCGCCCTCGCTTTCGGTGGTGGGGGCGGGGGCTCGTGTCCCCCCACCCCCGGGAGCCCCGGTCCGCCCCCGCGGAGCCGCGCAACTTCAGCGGAGCCGGGGCCGAAGTGAGCGCAAAGTGCAGCCCAAGTTGCCGGGATGGAGCTGCAGAGCCGGCCCGAGGCGCTCGCTGTGGAACTCGTGCGCCACCAGGTAGGCGGCCGGGCGCCCTGGGCCGGGTGGGGGCTGCGGGGACCCGGCGTCCCGCTCCTCGCCGCTGGGTCTGCGCGACAGGAGGTGCCGGGCGGGGGACGCGGCGCCTCGGGAGCCTGCCCCCGGGGCGGGGAAGGGGGCTGCTGCGGGACCCCACTGGGCTTCCCCTCCACCCGCCTCTCGTGCGGTCCTGCGCGGTGTGGCGGGGGCACGGCCGGGGGCCCGTGGGGCTCGAGCCCGGCGTCTTCTTTTTCTCCACCCGGGGTCTACAGGACCGAGGGTGCCGGGTGGTGACCCTTCGTGAACCCGCCCCGGGGTCGGTGAGAGTGTGTCCCGACGCCCTGCGGCCCCCACCCGCGTGCAGCCCCGCAGTTTGCAAAGTAGTTTGGGCGATTGTTGCTCGGCGAGCGGCTGCGTGGCTGCCGGAGCCCGAGCGGTACTGCGGCGTGCGCGAGTGTGTGTCGGGGAGATTAGGACGCGACTTGAATATTTATGAGCTTTGCTCCACACGGACTCGCCGTGTTTACTTGGCTCTTTGTTCCTCCCCCCTCCCCCGGCACGCACTCACACTCAGCCCACACGCACCCCGGCCTGCAAACTTGCACGGCTCGGGGCGCACCTCCGGGTGCCTCGGCTCCCGCCCCGCCCCGCGAGCTGCCCCGATGAGGCGGCAGCCACAGGTAAGCGGCTCCGCACGGTCCTGACTGCTCGGTCGCCGCGCGTGCGGGACGAGGCCGGGGAACTTGGGGCGCATTGCGGGCGGCCCGGCCCGCGGGCCGAAGGGCGCGGGGCTAAGGTCCGCGGGGCTCCGGGTGCACCCGACCCCCAGGGCGGCCAGCCTGAGCCCACTCCTCCGTGTTTCCACAGAACGGCGACCTCAAGAAGCCGCTCCACGAGAGGCAGCCGCGGATCGCCGCGCTCAGCAACAAACGAGTAAGCCAGCCGGAGCCTGCGCCCACCCCCCACCCCGCCCTCCCGGGTCGGGAGGAGGGGTCTCCGGGTACTTTGGTAGCACCCTAAAAAGTGCGGGCCAGGGCGCCGCGCGCTCAGACTCCCAAGGGAGTCCGTGTGCCATCCTCAAAGTTACCCGCGCCCCCCTTTTCTGGAAAGAAAGAGCTGGGTTCTCGGAGGCCGAGGGGGTAGAGCGCAGTGGCAGGAAGACAGAAGCGACACTTAAAAGGCGGCCAGCCGCCCGGCGTCCATTTTGAGTTGGCGGACATGGTTTTGGAACGTGGGCGTTTCTCCCGGCCCCGTGCCCCCATTTCAGGCTGGCGTGTGGGTAGCGGTGGAGGGGCGGTCATTCGGGCCTGGACACCGAACTGCTCCGAAGCGATTTCTGGGTTCCATTGCCAACCTCATCTGCGGAAGCGTTCCTCCAGGAGCCCCCTCCCCTCACTTCTCCAGCGTCACTTTTTATTCTTGGAACCTGACGCCAGCTCCCTGGGAACAAAAGAAACGCGCCCCCGGGGCCCCCCAGTTCTGCGCCAACTTTGGTCTGCTGGGTTCAGGTGCAGATTGGGGTCCGAGAGAAGCTCCGCACGGATAGGGCCGCGGCCACCGACCCCCTCCCGGCCCCTCGGGGAGGAAAAGTTGTCCATTGTGACTTAGTTGCGCTGAGCTCAGCGCTCGGGGTTTCAGCACCACGAACAGATGCCGCCGCCGCCGGCCGCGCGCCCCCGCCCCCTCCCCGGGCCCCGCGCGCCCCTCCCCCTCGCTCTCCCCTCCCCGCACACCCACTCCCGCCCCGAGAACTTTGAGAGGCGCAGCCAATGGCGCTCCCGGGGCTCCGAGGCTGGCGGGGACGGGGGCCTCGGTGCCCCTCCCCGCTGCCCCCGCCCCCCTGGCCATCGATCCCGGTTCCTTTGGAATGCCTGCCGGCCTCCGTTTTCAGCACCAAACTTGGACAGCGCCCTCCCCTCCCCCTCCCGCAATCCCTGCCGGAGTGGCCGGATCAGATGACCCCTCCCCGGAGGAATTGGTCCCGAGACCCGGAGGAGATCGGCGGGGGCGGCGGCGAGGGCGAGGGAGAACTCGGAGGCCGGTGCTCGTTACCAGTCTTTAAAGTTGAAAAGTGGTGGGAGGGGGCGTGCGGAGGAGGAGGGGGCCGGCGCTGCGGAAAGAAAGATGGCTGTTCCCCGCCGCGGGTCCGCGCCTGGTCGGGGGCGTCGGGCTGGACGGCGGGGCTGGGACGACGGCGTTAACCCCTTTCTGCCGGGGCCACGGCCCCCTCCCCGGCCGCGCGCGCCCGGCCTGGAGTGGAAGCTTCCATTCCCGCTGGAGGGGGGCCCGGTGCGCGGCCCCGGCGAAGTCGGGGAGTTCGCGGGGGGAGGGGACCCGGGCTCAGCATTACCATTTTGATTGCTTTGATGCCATTTTTGGAGGGGGAGGGGTTGGAAGACCCTTCTCCGCTGAGCACAAAGATGTTTAATCACTGTGTAGAATCAAATCAGGTACTTTCTTTAAAAAAAAGAAACCACCACCAAAGCCGGCACAGTGTGATAGCCGAGGCTTACTAAACCATTTTTCTCACCGGGAAAAACGGCAAGTTGTTGACTCTTACGCAGCGACGGAAGATTTGAGAGAGCAAACCCAGTAATCCCGCAGCTTTCATCGCCGCAGTGTCTCTTTATGTGTCTTCTGCGTGGCAACAGTTTTACTATTCGGAGTGGCTTTTCAGAGCTTGGGTCTGGTCATTTCTTCTGTATTGCAGCAACTATTTCAAGGCTGTTTAAATTTTTATGATGATCGTAAATGAGTAGCTATTTATTATCTGTCACGCTGGAATTTCGATGAGGGTGAGAGAAACATTGGAAAATCCCGTCTGGAGGCCGCGGTCCTCCTTACTCGGAGCTGTCCGGCTGCAGCCTGCCTCTGCCCTTCGGTTTGAATGGGGAAGGATGCTTGTGAGCGGCGTCCCTCCATCTTTGTGTGTGTGTGTGTGTGTGTGTGTGTGTGTAAGAAGGAAGACAACAAAAACTTTTGTTCTCCAGCCTTTTCAGGATGTTTCTCTTTTAAATGGCTAAAAATGACATCTGGTAAGCAGCCAGGGATTGGCCTGGCCAGCCGAACTCGTGTTTTTGACTGTAAGTGTGTTGTTTTTCCTTTTCCCTTTGTGACATTTTATGTAACAAGGGCTCATAAAAGAGGGAGGGGAGGGGCTGGGGCCGTGGCTGTGGTGCTGCATGCTAATAAAGCCGCCTGGGCCTCCCAAGCTCCGAGGTGAAACCTTGCAGAGGTCGACCTATGGGATGAGTTGGGTAGACTTAACATGCCCTGGTCTCTCCTTGGGAGAGTTTGGTGATGATTGGCAGCTTGGCCGGGGAGAGGTCGATGACCTGCCTCTTGGAGGTGACTCTGGGCTGCACCCTGGCTCTGCGTGGTTGCCCCAACCTGCCCCGGAGGGGCTGCAGTGTGGGAGCAGGGGTGAAAACGCCAATATTTGAGAGTTTGTTTTTAACTCAACAGAGATTTAAAGGGAGTGTTCATTTATAGATTTGCTTGGGGAGAAACTCATACCATCTGCACCTGCGGAGATAGGTGTGATTTTTGTGCTGCTCCTGCTTGGAACATGAGAGCTAAAGGTTAAATTTCAATTAAAAGTGCACACGTGGATGATGAACTGGGGAGTGGGTGAACGGACGAGCCCATCATCCACATCTGTTAGAAATACAATAGCCGCCAAGTAATATCCCTTGGTGGGCAGGCATGTTTCCCATTCATGCCCTTGGCACGGGGCTTTCCCCCGTGACTTCTGGAAACACGGACAAGTGTTCAAGGAGGGTTACCAAGCACCCCTAGAAGTAGGCAGGAGGTCGTGGCTCAGACGCAGAGAGATGCAAACTCCAGACAACCCCCCCGTGCGTGCTCCTCCCGTCACCGGTGGGTGGGGCATAAACCAGAACCGCTTCCACAGAGCCCTGCGATTTGAGAACGGAGCTCACATTTTCCTCTAAAAACAGCAGCGCCTGTGGGGAGTCGGTGCGAGCTGAGCTGTGGCCCGGCTGAGAGTGGCCAGGCCGCGCTGTGGTTTGAGTGGAGGCAGGACCCCTCTTCTTCAACAAGGTGGGGTGCCTGAAGCCTCCATCAGCTGCCCCGGTGGGTCGGCGCCTTGAGTTCGCAGCACATGCAGAGAGATGGCCACGTTTCCGTCTCAGCTGTCAGGCCGCAAGCGCTGCTGTGTGAGTAACAGGCCCACCACAGATGTGGGAGCGTGTTCTCCCTCTGTGGTGTCCTCGGCACGGCATCGGGGGGGCACGTGCAGTGGGCACCTCCAGACGTGGACTGGACGCCCAGCGCAGCTTCCCTGTCGAGGAGCCTGCTGCTCGAGCTGTGATCCACACCGGCGTGGACGAGCGAGAGAGAGACAGAGAGAGACAGAGACCCTGGAGGTGAACTTGGGGCTTTGCGCTCTGCTCCGTCTGTCGATTTGATGGACTCTGATTCCAAGGGGCTGCCCTCCAGTGCAGCAATAAAAATACGTCTTCTTGAAAGCTATTATGTATGTGGCACGTGCCTGGCGCTGAATCATGTCTTCTGTATGATTCACGAGCCGAGTTGGACCCTGGAGGAGCTCCTCCTTGGAAGTGTCCACCGAGGGAAACCGGGCAGGTTCCCTCCGAAAGGTCCCTGACGGTTCGCTGGCCTGCGCTACAGGGAGCTTCCGTTCCCCGGGTCCTCCCCCAAGTCTGCTCCTGTCCAGGAGGCTTCTTTGTAATGCTTCTGACCGAGAGTTCGAGACCTCCTTCAGCACCATCACCTGTTACAGAGAAAACCCAGGCCATTTCCCGGCACCCTCCGTCCATTCTCTGCGGGAGAGCG
>PVIA01014535.1:0-26666 GCA_004024845.1 Tonatia bakeri
CCCTCACCGACCTGCTCCCTCCTGCGCCGGCTCTGGGGAGTCCGAGGATGCACAGGAAGCACTGCTTGCTGGCACCGCTTCTGTTTGCCCTCAAGGCCAAGGACACTGAGACATGCTCTGCTGGGCTCCTGCCCACGCTGGCACACGGTGCCTGACACGCTGCTGACACTTCGGGACACACACACCAATGGCACCTGCCCAGGTCATTAAAAACACAGATTCCACATCAGACAAGTTCATGATCGTCACTCAGCTGCCTACATCACAGACCTGATTAGCCGCTCACTCCCTGTCCTGCTTGTCAGCAATGGACATATGAGGTCCGTGCAGAAGGTGTCCAGCCACAAAATATGAGAAATGGAGACATTTACTGAAGGAGAAACACTGCGCACAGGACAGTGACACCTCAGTCCCCTTCAGAGTAGGCACCTGGGGACCTCACACTGTTCTCCCAGTCACCATCAGTTGCCCCGTTGTATTTCCCTGAATCTCATCCACAGTCTGAAATCTCTTCCTTTTCAAAGGTGATTTTAGTTTTGGGAAGTCTCAAGGCACCAAATCTGGGCTCTAAGAGGGCTGAGTCACTTGGGTGATTTGATGTTTCACAAAAACACTGCAGGAGACGTGATGCATGAGTGGGCACATTGTTGTGATGAAGCTGTCCATCACCAGCTGCCCACAGCTGCGGCCTCTCAATCATTGGAATGGTTTCTGCAGAGGAGTGTTCAAGCTTAACACAAAACTTGATGCAGATTCATTGCTCTACTTGCTCAGTTATTTTGAATGTGACGGCCACACGGTGCACATGCTCACTCAAGGGTGGCTACCGCTCCCACTGATTAGGACAGTGAAGTCATCATTGTTCACACATGTGCATTCCAGTCCACTCTCCTTGGCTGCCAGGTTCCATTGATGTCACACAAACCATCTTGTTATATTAACAATGGTTGGACTTTTTCCCGACAGGCCTCCAGTGCATGTGTGTGTGTGTGCATAGTTGTGTGACAGTAGCCTGACAGGTGAGACTGATGAGGACACATGACAGCCACGTGTTCCTCATAGGGTGTCTTAGTGGTTTAGAGCATGAGCGGCCGAAGGGAGGGCAGCCCGTTGCATGTGGCAGCTCCCATCCCACCAAAGGGGCCTCTTGGAGGGCTGCCCGGAGGAGGAGGGCACACGGGGTTCAGCCAGTGCTGGCGCTGGATTGTTTGGTCACATCTGCTCGGGACACAGTGCGCTGGGCCCTATAGGCTGGCGATCGGAGTCCTGGGTTTTAAGAGCCAGAGATTCCTGGATTTCATTCCGGCATCAGCTCTCAGTAGCTGCACACCTAGAGGGCCCGGAGGGAGCCCTTCAACCCCTCCGAGCTGAGTCACTCGGGGCCACCTTTGGGGGATAAAGAACATTCCCTCTCTCTCCACCTTGGTGGTCAATTGTTCCAGGTGTGTCAGATAGTTCTGGTGCAGGGCCCGGTGCTCTGTAAAACTCTGGATGCGGCTGACATTACAACGAAAGGATACATTTTCAGGTCTATCACATGCGGAAGGGTGACCAGGCAGCAAAGACAGGAGGACTCATGCAGGCCCCTAACCCCAGAGTCCCCTAAGGCCTGCAGGCGGGGCCTGTGTAGAGAGCTGTGAGTCGGGAAGCCTCGGGGACCATGGGAGCTTCCAGGTCCTGCACCCCCTGCACCAGCCTCTGCTTTAACCTGTGCTCTCGGCCAATCGCGTGGCTGGGCTTCAAGGACCACCCTCACCCGGTGACCAGCTGGTCACGAGGTATAATTGTGGCACCAAAAGTGAAGGCGACTTGTGAATTAAAAAGTGCCAGGCGCACGGAAAGATACGGGCTTCTGATGACTGTTTGAAATTCAGGAAGCTGTGCTCCCCTGTATAATGGGCACCCATGCTTTCGGCCCAGACTTTCAGGGGAAAAAAAAACCCTTCCATTTAAATTTTCTATTTCATTTTTTTGTTTATTATATTTAGTTACTTGTTTTTTTTTGTATTGTAAAGAAATTTTAGCATTTATTTTTGAACATATTATGGTATAAGAAATGTTGTGTAACAAATAATAGAAAACACGAGGATAGATATGAGGATTTCAGGCATTACCCATGCATATAATGTGCACCCTTATTTTTCCCTCAAAAATCTGGGCAGAAAAGTGCGCATTACACACAGCAAAGAACGGTGCACGCCGCACGCCTATTCATACCTGATCCGCATGACCTGTTCTCACCTGCGTTTGAGGCCCCAAGGGACCAGCAGAAGCATCACCTGCCGGAGTGCGGCTTGCAGAGTAACAACGTGGGTGCAATAATTTATAGTTTTAATGTGCACATCTCACCTCAAATGCCATATGCTGTGCTTGAGTGTGAGATTGTTAGGTTATGAGTTTGTCATGAAAGACTTTGTAACCAAAAGGGGCGTGATTTGTCCCAGACCCTGTATATTTATTTACTCATTGATACGGAGTGTCTTAAAGAGGCGACGCCACTGTTCAGATCACTCGGCTCAGGCTGAGGCGCCCTTGCTCTGAAGAAGCCTTAGCAGCTACTTTCCTGCCGAATGAGGAGCAGGCGTGAGTGCTGGTGGCCGCAGCAGTGGCTGAAATTGCGGGGTCACCCAGAAGATCGGCCATGGCCATGTGGCTGCAGGACTGGATTGTAAGGGTCACAGCACACGATCGTCCGCCTCTGAGCCATCATCGCGAGTCCCAGGTGGGGGGCAACTTTGTTGGGCTCAGCCATGGGGAGGAGCCTCGGAGAGCAGAGTCGGCTGCACAACCCAGTAACTTCGGCTTCTGGGAAAAGGACGCTCACTGTGCTGTTTTGCAAGGTTGTGTCGGCAGCAGGTCACTTCCTTCCACCCGCAGGGCCCTTTCCTTCTTTGCACGCTCCCACGGCACCTTGGTGTGCAAAGCAGTAAGTAAACGGAAGTTGCGGTGACGTGTCCTTGCCTGACACCCGCTCCCGCCTGGTGCAGGCTGGAAGCAGCTGTGCCTTCGACGCACTCTCTCCCGCTGGAGACGCTCTGTCTGCAGAAGGCAGAGGAGGCTCATCTGCAGCTCGCGTCTGCGCCTGTCATCGCGATGAGTTATTTCAACTGGAAGTCAGTCTCTAAAAAGGACCGGGACTTGGGTGCCAAAACAAGCATTTATCACTTCAAACTTTCCAACAGAAGCCAAAGTCTGGCTGCCATCTGGGTGCGTGCACCGCAGGGGGCGGTTGGCTGTGCAGAGTCACTGCGGGGTGCATCCACTGGGGGGTGTGGGACTCCCACACTTCCTGCTCGCAGGGAGTGGTCCCGGGGAGGACCTGGGGGTGTGAGCTGGCGTGGTGGGGGTCATGGTTAGGGAGAGAGATACATATATATAAAAATATATATTTTACTTTAGTTTCTAAGTAGTTAAACAAAGCATAACATTGAAGTGGAATGGATGTGTGGGGAGCAGATGCAGCCTAGGAGGTCAGTGAGCACGGGGCTCAGCCCCGGAACCGCCCAGGGTGTACTGCGGGGGTGGGGGCGGGGGCGGGGGCGAGGCTGGGGACCCAGGGAGACAGGAGGTTCCCTGGTCAGGGCCCACAGGGCTGCTTGTCGCTCACCTTTGAGGTCACCTTGGTTTCCACTGACACTGACCCACTGTTTCCGTTTTCCCTTCGTCTTCATGTTTCCAGGATGTCCCACTGGCTCGGGGACACGGGTGTCGCTCCTTCTGGAACTGGGGAGAAAACACAAAACAAACTTTGTGATGAAAAAGTCAGTGCACACCAAAGGCGATGCCGCCGATGTGGCTGGATTGCTCTGGGGAGCATTCAGAACCTCGAGGTGTGATTTTTGTGCACCGAGGTCAGTGGGACTTTCGGCGTTGGTGGAAATGTCGGTTGTTTTTCTCTTGTTGACTTGTGGTTTTTAACGTGGTCTGCTGTTTTACATGTCCCTCCCACATGCGGTCATGAGCTGCCGGTGGCTGTCAGAACACTGAGCATGGCTGGGAGAACTGAGCAGCGGAATCTTCACTTTTTAAACTTTAATTAATTTGGATTTCAGTTTCGGCAGCCAGGCCCGGCTCGTGGCCATCACGCTGGCCAGCGCTTCCTCTGGCACATGGCCGACTCCCACCACTTCCTCCAAAAATAAATGGAGAGTGTGCGTGGGCAATGATGAGAACTCTCTTGGCTTCCCGGAGATGTGCCCTCGCTTTCACTGAAGGAGAAGGTATGAAGCCCACACCCGTCAGCCCACACATGCATGTGAGTGGCACAGGTCAGTCTTCCCACCTCTAGATAGTTTCTCCTGGAGCTTAGTTCAACGGGAACCTCACTTCTGAGCAAGGAGAAAGTCAGAGGGCAAACGGCCTCTGTCAGGATGTACACGGACTCGAGTGGTGTAACATACACATCTCCATAAACGTCCACGCCCATCCCCATGACCATGAAATGCACTGATGATAAAGCAGAAATAGGCAAAGTAATGCAAATACGAAGCCAGATCAGCCGGTGACCACGTTTGGAATGTAATGGTCGCTGCAGCACTGCCGGGATTTGGGACGGTCGCTCCAGCCTTGTCTGTGCATGACGTCTGACTTGGCGGGTCGGCCTTGGAGCGTTCTGGAACGGGACCCTTGCCGGCTTGGGAGTCTCACGACCCACCTGGAGCCATGCGGAGAGACCCCCGCGTGCCTTGACAGGTCTCGGAGTCATCTCTGCAGCACGGGGCAGTGGACTGGAGACAGAAACAACTGAGGGACATTTGTCATGGCCAATGACGGGTGTGAGATCATCCCGAACATAATTGAAATGTTTATGTGAGCTGTTTACAGCGGCTCTGGGGTTTCGGAGGGCATTGAAAGTGTCTGTTTTTAACTAAAATATTTGGAATGGGCAATAATTGTGGAATAGAATGCATGTGTTTCAGCCGTGTTTCCCCCCAAATGATCGTGAACCCAGTTTTGTTATAGTCACTGGCTGTAACTTTCAGCGTGTTGGGAGGGGTGAGGGTGGCTCACCAGCAGCATGAAACCCCTTCTCTGTCTAAACCTTAAGACTGCATCTTGTTAACAGTGTCCTTTGCTTGGGATTGGTGGAGTGATTCTAATAAACACAAGGATTAATACTGACGTTTAAAATTATCCTACCTTGGACATTTTGCAACATTATGCAGCCTCACATGCCGTGAAAATCATTAATGTGGGATTGCACATGGAAATGTTCTTACCTCCTCCTCCTCCTGCTGGCCAGCCTCTGAGCTGGACGGAGTTTACTCAGTCATGTCCGACAGTCACCCCGACCCGGGAGGTGACACCACTGACACTCAGCTGCCTCCGTCTCAGGGAGACTCGACAGAACAAATATTCCTCGAGGACCAGCCAGGAGCGGTGGGTCCTTTCTGCGCTGTGCCCGGAAGGGACCGGAAATGGTGTTTCTGGGGAACCTGAGCAGGCGGGCGGGGAGCATGCAGGCCGTGAATGAACGGAACTGGGACTGGGTTCAGGGTTGTGACGTCCTGTCCCCAGATGAACGAGATGCCAACTCACATTTGGTTCCCTGTGTCTTGACAGCCTCTCACCTCCACCGGTCTCCCCTGGGGGGAGGACAGCCACCCCCTTTCAGGCAAAGGCACATGGGGCGCCTCCTCAGGCACCCTTGGGCTCTCCTGGGGTCTTGTCACCTGCCCCATTCCCTCCAGCTTGGAAGGCACCCATTCTCAGGACTTCTGGCCATTTGAAGTGTATCACCACCAATGTCTCCCACGCGTGGGCGTCTCCGTGGGCAGTGTTTGCCTCGGTCTGGGCTGCATGGATTGTTTTGTTGATGGTGCCCACAGACCTCCTCCCACAGTGGCGGTCCCAGCAGCCACACTCTGAGGTCTGAGTGGTGTCCACTGTGGGTCCAGGCTGTGGCCTCGGGTCCTGCAGCCGGGTCCCCGCCCAGTGGCTGAGGGTGAGGGGACACAGGCAGACCGGACCTCATGCACCTGTCTGCTGACCCTGGCTCAGGGGCCCCTGTCGGCTGCAGGTCATTCCCGGGACAGAGCAGGTCCCCCCTGCCCCACTGCCACTCAGGGTCAGACCCACGGAGCCCGACAGCTGTGAGGTCCTGCTTCCCTTCCCAGGGGCGCTTCCCCTATGACACCCCTAAATGTTTTCTCTCCTCCAGTGCCCCTTCCTGGAGCACCACCCCATCAGAGGTGCATTCACACGTGTCCCTTCTCTCGACATCAGTGAGCCACCCTTCAGCACCCGCCTGCTGGGTGTCACTCAGGGCACCGGAGAGGAGTGACCCCAGTTGTAAACCGGGGGTCATAGTGATCGGACGGCAGCGCACACACGTCACCCGTTTTCCGACGTCCAGTCTGTGCCCTCACGCGAGAGAACCGACGTGAGTAAATTTATGTTCCACCAGCGGGTGGCAGAAGAGAGCTCCTTTTCCTCCTTATTCTTGCCAGCACTCACCACTGCGAAAGGGTTTCATGGCCTGGTGTTCTCGTTACTGCTTCCACAGACGCCCTCTCCCGAGCCTGAGCGTCTCCTCGCGCAGGTCTGCCGGAAGCCCTCCCGCCCCAGCAGCTCCCTGCACTGTGTTGACTCCGTGGGTCTTTCCAGCCAGAGAAATGAGGTAGTTCGTGGTGATGGGGTTCAGCCTCCGGGGCAGAATGGAATCGTTTTAAATACCACGGGGGGACTGTCAGCCGCCACCTACTTAAACACTCCAATTAAAGAACTTTTACCAGCAGCCCATGCATGTGTTTTAATATCGGAGAATTCTTAGCTCCAAGAAGTCGTGTTGTGGGGTGTTTCTATTCAAAAATCCCCGATGTTTGAGGTCCCTTTTCATTGTCTTAATTGCATGCTGGCACACCTTTTCAGGTGGCTTCTTTCCTTCTTACTCTTTAGGAATATGGTTTCACTGTGCTTCCAGTTGGTATTTTCCCATTTCTATTATACATCGGCTGCCACCAAGGACTTGCGCTTAAGAAATTTCCCTTTGTTCAAAGCCAGAGACAGCCTGGTTAATTTTATTATAACTTCCAAGAACACGTGCTAGAGAGACGAATTACATGGTGCTCAGCTGCGACCCGACCCCCCCCCCCACACACACACATGCACATGTGCGCAGCACACACCTGTGCTGGGGCATTTGTCACCGGTGACAAAGCCCACTTGAGCCTGTTCAGACCTGAGGAACCACAGTGTCCCTTTGTTTTGTGGGTCACAGAGACGCACGGAACAGCGTCAGTGTGTCAGAAACGCAGAAGTGTGCTGAAACGAAGGACTGGAATCGGAAAGGACGCCCACTCTGCCTTCTCGGCTGCTTTCTCTCGAAGCTGCCTTGTTTTCCCTCCTGGCATCCCCTGCGTCCCAGGCCACAGGTGGACGCAGCGTCTATGACACCTGGCTTCTCCTGCCGCTGGCCACACTCCTGGAAGCAGCTTCCAGGCCCCCTGAGCTCTCAGGGAGGAGGTGCCAGGGCCCTCTGGGGTCCGCCCTCTGCTCCACGTCAGCAGACCATGTTCCGTGTGGTGTGGACAGGCATGGACCGCGCCCACGGCGGCTTCAGCTGTCCCAGTGTGTTCTGAAAGCTGCACGTTCCAGAAACCAGAGTGGGAACTGTTTTGAGACCAGAGATTGAGCTTAATAATCAGCGTGATGGCCACTCACAGCAGCTGGCGAAGGTTCAGTCATGTTTTATTTAACGCGTACTTTGCACTTGGCCTTGGCTTGACCTGCAGGTGGGAGGACGGGGACTGGAGGCTGCTAATGCTTTCAGCCATGCACATGGAGATACCACGTCCTGTGTCTGCTACGTGGCAGGCACTGTGACAGCCCTTCATGTCATGTCACCTCCTCCTGTGGCCCACGAGCATGGCACTGGTCCTCTGTAGCATGTGCTCTTCTCAGCCCATCCTGCCTTGGAACCAGCTCCTGGGACGAGGCTGATGGGCAGCTTCAAGTGATTGGCCCCGCTGTGAATCCGTCCCCGTGTCAGGCAGACTGTGCTCTCCCAGGGCCAGGGACATGGCACGGGGCCAGCCCGGCCCTCTGCAGCCCCGAGCCACAGGCTCCTGCGGTGTTGGAGTTCTCTCTGGGTCCTCAGACTGTTCTAGCACCACTCTGCGGCTGGAGGCTCCTGTCCCCACGGCCCTGTCCGCCCCTCCCACGGGGTGGGGCCTCCGCTGCGGCCGGAGGTCCTGCCAGCTCTCCGTGTCCTCACCCTCACACACATCCCCCCTTACGTCCTGCATGCTTACCCGTCTCTGCGTGCTTCTCAGACGACCCACGCAGATGCAACCACGCCCTTTCCACAGGTGAGAAAACCGGCTCGCAGAGGCCTCGTGTCTTTGCCAAGGTCGAGTGGGTTTCCCAGTGAGAGAGCAGCGACAGAGTCAGACGTGCACCTTTCTGACGTGAGATCCCATGCTGTCCCCACACACAGCGTGCTTGCAGGGCACACACCAAGTTCCACGAGAGTTCAGTGTGGGAGACACGTAGGGTAGTGTGTGATGTATAAGAAGTCTTGCATGCACCCTGGCTGGTGTGGCTGAGTGGACTGAGTACAGGCTACAAAACACAGGGTTGCCAGTTCAATTCCCAGTCAGGGCACAGGCGTGGGTTGTGGGCCAGGTCCCCAGTAGTGGGCGCACAAGAGGCAACCACACATCGATGTTTCTCTTCCTCTCTTTGTCCCTCCCCCTCTCTAAAAATAAATAAATAAATTTTTTTCAAAGTCTTATGTACTGTACATTATACACTGGGAGAAATTTGGAAGCCACCCAGCCCAGCCACTGCACCACGTCTTCCCAGTGCACAGTGGGAGAGGCTGCCGTCCTGCCTCACCCTCCTCCACGCCGGGGCGAGGAGCCGGGCGCGTCTGCTCACGGAGACGTGGAGGATGTTTCTGATCTCTGCCACAAGAGCGGGCCTTGCGACTTTCCTTGGACAAAGAGACATTGGTAAGCATGGTGCAAACAGGGGCTTGAACAAGCACCTGTGCCTGGGGGATGGCCTTTGCGGCTCTGGAAACCTCTCCACCTCCTGGACACTCGTCCAGGGTGTCTGCTGGAGGGAAACCGGTGTGTGGAATGGAGCAAAGCTGTCAACACTAAGGACGTCCCCTGGACCACAACGTCCCCCAGACTACAACCTCCCTGGACCAAACTGTCCGGCCGATCAGGCCGCTTACTGCACAGAAGCTGAGAGAGGATAGTTGAGACCCGGGAAGAAAAGTGCCCCCCTGAGCCCACCGAGGCCGCACTTGGACCCTTGGGAGCTCAGGAGGTGGTGGTGTGTGAAACCACCCAGTTGTGGAGAAGACGGTCGTGCAGCAGATTCTCACTGGCAGCCACCACAGCTGCCGAAGACGGGGATCTGCCACGGGCACTGCTGACAGTAACTCAGGAGCGATTCCTTCTCTTTCTTGAGATTGCTGCCCCGCTTCCCTTCTGGGTCGGGCACGTGGAAGCTGCACCTGCCTCCCCCCACACGGTGAGGCCGATGGTCCGAGCCAGCCGTAGGATATGCTTTGTTGGCCTGAGACTGGGCAGCAGAGACCACGGTGCCATCCAGGAGTCCCACTGGACGCCGGACAGAAACGCTTGCACCGCTTCCTGATTTGGATGCCATTTGTGACAAGGAGACGCTCGGAGCTCTGGGAACTGCCAAGGGCATGCGGTGGGCGTGAGGAGTGTTACAGAGAAGGGGCCGTGGGCCGTGGAGTCCACCAGCCCTCAGACGTCCACTCAGGACATCCTGCCGTGTGAAATAATAGGCTTCCCTCAGCCTAAGACACAGACAGGAGAGTTCTTTCTGTAACTTGTGGCTGATGGCCTCCTATTCGGTAAAGTGGTGAAATGTGTGTGAGCTTTAAAGAAATTCGACACAAACTTTTGAAATGAACACATGAATATTCAGGGCAGGAGAGGAAGCCGAACCACTAATAAACCCCGCTTCTCAGGTTTTCTGTTCCCTTCTGCCTCCTCGCCTCCAAACCCACACGGAGCTTCATAAAAGCACCGAGCAAGAAAAGCAGCACTTTGGTTTCACACCAAGAAAATGCTCTGCCGTTTCCCAGGCGTTGCTGAGGCTTTCCATTTCCAGCACGCTGCAGACACTCCGACTCCAGCATTTTCGCACCTCCTGTCTCCTACAAAAGTCGGTGGGAAAAATTGCTTTCTCTTCCAAAGTGCTTTGTATTAACTGTTCCCAATTAAAATGTGAACTTCTGTTTTATTTATGAGACACTTAAATGTCCCTGCCACAGCATGCACCATGACCCTTCCTGAACAACTGTGGTCCCTGTCACTCCTTAACAGTGCTTTTATGGAAAGGGCAGTGAGGCCAGCAAGCACATTTAGTGGATCATGCTTGGAAGGTCTGCCTTTGAAAACACGTTCAAGTCCATCAACTTCTTGTTTCTTTGGGACTGGATCTTGCGCCCTGAAGGTGTCACTTGTCATTGATTGATGTGGTTGCTGAGCCCTTCTCCAGGTCACAATGGAGACATGCTCTGGCTTAGGCCTCCGCCACTTAATTTCCGTTGTGAGCATGGACAGAGAACACTCTGGAAGGTTTGGAGGCTCTGTCACCCCACATGAGGACAGATGGCGTCACCAACATGGGTGCTTTAGTAACACTCTACAGAGGCCACGAGCCTCAGGTGCCCAAGGAAACGCTCTCCGTAGCAAATTACATCTGGAATGAGGGGCTTTGTGCTTCCTCACGAATCATAATCACTGAACTGGCTCCCGGGATCAGGACTTAAATTCAACCCGCACCTTGAGGAGCATGGAAGCAAGCTTTGAAGGTTTTCAAAAGGGTCCGTGACTGTGGATTTACGGGGTAAAAACGCTATTCTCCACAAACAAAACACCACAGCCATGGACCAGCCCCCGTGTTGCTTCTCCGGAGGAAAGTCCGCCCTGCTAGAAGTCCCCCGTCCCAAGTAACTAATTCTGGTTTGCTCTCTTGAAAGCAGAACCGTCACCCAGAATGGTTCCCCGCCCTGGGGCGTCCACCTGCACCCAGCCAGTTACAGGGCCAGGGGGCCAGCAGGCCGGGGCCAGAGGTTGCGTCCCCAGCTGGAGCTCCCTGCGCAGGGCGTTCCTGCGTTCCTCTGCAGACGAGGCGCGCAGCCAGCCTTTCGTGAGCTCCGCACAGACAGCGCTGCCGACCGGCATGCGTTCTTATAACTGCCCAGCCGCGGCTCCTGGGGTCCTCAGAATGGGGACAAGGAGAAGCGGGTTGTTGCTTTGTGTTCAGCTGCGGGACGGCTGGGTCGCCGCAAAGCCCCTAATGGCGACAGAATTGGACTAAGCGGTTGTTAAGCTCTGCAGCCTAATTGTGATTTGTGTGTATTTGACATTCGCCAAGAAATCAATGAAAGCAAAGGGCGTTTTCTGAGGCACTGGCATAGTTTCAAGTTCATCATGGCTTCTGGGTCCCGTGGAGGGCTTGCATCATCACACACAATGTCGCCACCAGGGCCCTCCGTTCGCCCCAACGCCGCTGCGCGGCCCGACCAGATAAAGCGTGTCTGGGCTTGTGTGGAGTCTCCAGGGCCCCACCTGGCTCCTCCCATCCGCGGGAGCTCACTCACACTGCTCTGCTCTGCTCCGCGGGAAGTGCCGGCAGCCACATCGGCTCTACTCCCTTGCAGATGCCCAGACGGAGCCTGGCCTCGAAGCCTGAAGCCTGAAGCCTGAAGCCTACCCACGTGGGGAAGCGCCCAGGCTGCCCCCCTGGGGCTGCCACCTGCTGGCACGAGAGCGGAGTCTCCTGAGAGGAAGGGGTCATTCCCAATGGAGGTGACGCGCCTCCAAACCCCTGCGTCTGCAGGAGTGACAGAGACAGAGCCACACAACCCAGTGTCGGAAGGGCCAGTCTGTCCTTCCCGCATGGAGGGCCTGCTCGTGCCTCCTCCTTTGCTCCCGTGCCCTCGGCTCGGGGCAGGACTGCGTTTCAGCCTCGTGGGCTTCTGAGCGTTGAGGAGCACAGGCAGACTCAGAGCCTGTGGACAGCGCTCTGCGGCGAGGGCCCAGTGTGGGGACCAGGGCAGGGGGGTTCTCTCTGGCCAGGAGCTCATCCTCCATGTGGCTCTGTCTGTGCCCCCCACACACCGGCCCCACTTCCGACGTTGCCTTCCTGAGTGCTGGGCAGGAAACCCGCCCACCATGCAGCTTCGAGCATGAATAATTCATTTCAGGGGCATGCTTACTCTCAGAGGCCTGGATTACAGCTCCGGAAGCAATGTTTGTGGTTCTTCCAGGTGAGAGGGTCTGGGTTCCGAGGGTCCTGGGCTCAGCAGGACTGAGTGCTCTAAGAATGTGGGCTGGAAGCCCCGCCCACAGAGGCAGGTCTGCCTTGTCCGCCTGAGTCAACCTGGGTCCCCCTGGTCCCGGTCTGGCCTGGGACCGCCCCTGTTACCCCCTGACTCTGGTTCAGACACCATGGTCCTGCTGGGGGCCAATCTGGAGGGTTTAAAGACCCTCAGGCCCAGAGCCTTGGCTCTGGGGACCTGATTTCAGGAGAATGTCGCCTCCCTGCCCCTTCCACCCGCAGGCCTCTCCTGCTGTGCGGGTCAGAACTCACCTGCAGCCCCGTCCATGGACAGCGTGTTCTTGGTTTCCGGGAGGACCGATGGCCGAACGCTGTGGTCTGCTTATCCGCAGTCACGCTCCGCCCCCGTCCATTGATGTGTCTGGGAGACAGACGGGCCCACAGGTCCACGACTGCCACTTTACATGGACAGATAATCTGCTGCAGAAGTTTAAACGGCACCTCCACACGTGCACCGTGGCTAGGCCGGGGGCCTTGTGTGTGCTTCACCAGGGCCCACACGGGTATCTTGCTTTTCTTTTTTCTTTTTATTTCCCACCTTCCAGTTGAGACCCCTTCTTCAGATGCCCTGTGTTTCTTGGGGCTCACTGGAGAGGATTGCACCGACAGGCACCCCTCACTGCACCCCGGCCTCCCACTAGGCTCAGCCGCGGAGGGAGTCGGCCGCAGCTCGTCGGGAGGGAGGCAGAGAGAGTGGGTGCTGATTCTGCCGGTTTCCTCTCTGGGCAGCCGTGAGCAGCACACACCTGCTCTGCTTCTCGGCTCTGGTAACCCGCACCTGCCCTCTGTCCTCCGGGGTGGTGGTGTCTTCTGCCGCTGGGAGTTCCAACTGCAAGGCAGACCACCCCAGATATAGGACTGATCACTCCAGTGATTCATTCACCACGTCATTCTGCAGGTTCTGCAGGGCTGGGTGTTTCCAAGGGGTGCGCATGAGGCTGGTTCTGTCGGGGTAGGAGCATGGAGAAGAGGGGCCCCCAGAGGGAGTGTGTCCCTGCCCCCTGCATCCTCCCCCCTCTGGGGACCCTGCCGGGCAGGACTGCCCGAGCGCCCAGCAAACAGGGACCCGGCTGTGTGGAGCTCCAGCTCCGGGCTCGCACAGCCTAGTGTGGAGGGATGCGTTTGGGCAACACTCCCTCCTCACAGAAGTCGGTGTCTGCAGGGCTGTCTGCTGATGCACACGGTGACCCCAAGCCCAGAGGCTCACCAAACGCCCCGACACTGACTCCATCCATTCCTGAGGGGCAGAGGTCCAGGTTCACCCAGCTCCCTGGACAGAATCTCCTCCTAGCTGGAGCTCATGGGTGCTGGCGGCCACGGGTCCCCACTGTCCCCCGCTGACGTCTGCGTGGAGTGACCCGTCCCCTGGGGAAGTGTCTCTGTGCTGTCACCTTCGGCTTTGCCTTGACCTCCCTGTAGATCCAGGTAATGGCCTGACTGACGCCCTTGTTAACCCGCTTGGTTGAAGAGGTGACCCAAGCTGCCCCGTGACACACTTGCTCCTGGGAGTGGACTCCTGAGTCAAGAAGAGATGAGGGGGATGGTCGGAGGGGACCGTGATGGACAGGCCAGCTCCCCTCGCCCCCGCGCAGTGGCCTCTCTCCCGGAGAACACCTGCACGGGTGCCCAGTGCTCACGGCTCTCCCTCACACCGCCAAGCACCCAGCGGGGGCGCCAGGAGTGCCTCCTCTGTCTGTCTCCGCAGGAGACGAGCTGCCAACAGGGGAAGCAGAGCCATTGCAGGCAGACTTCTTGCTCGGAGAATGTCACCCTCTCCTGTTCCCAGTCTATAGCACGTCGATGCAGAAATCTTTAATTAGGGCCCTCCATTTTGGTAAACCACAGGAACTGTGTTCCCTGCGCATTTCAGTGGGGTGAGTCCGGTGGTTAGCGATCTGGAGAGGCAGCGTCTGAAGTCACAGGCAGGGAATACGTGTGGCAATTATTGTGCAGCAGGAAGTGGCGATGCCACCGCCCTTGGCTCCCCTGTGTGTGGCTCCGTGTGTCCTGTCACCTGCCTGCCTCCCCACCTGTCACCACCCACGCGGTCCGTGTCTGGGATCAGGGAAACGGGTCAGGACCTTCCAAGGAGTGTGCCCGGTCTGCTCGGGGGGCTCCCACACATTACAGTGGAACCTCGATCTTAAAACTCACTCATTCCAGAAGGCTGTGCGAGAAGCGGTTTGTTTGAAAACTGAGTCACGGGGTGACTGATCACACCGGTACCGGCACAAAAGGGCTGTCGGGTCAGGTCGAGACCGAGGTTTGTCTGACACCCAAGGTGCTTTTCCGTGAACAGCCCATTGGGGAGCTGAACTGTCCGAGATGGGAGATGGCTGAGAGCCGAGGTTTGGCTGCGCCACGGGCTCCATGGCTTATAAGCAACCGAAATGTCTCTCATGGCCCTGGAGACCAGGCTTCTGGGAGTCTGGGGTGAGGGCGCCAGCCAGTGGGGCTCAGGGAGGACCCCGTCCAGTGACAGCAGGTCATCCTGCTGCAGCGGCCGTGGGAGAGCCGCCGGTGAGCCCTCTGGCCTCTTCTCCTCGGGGCTCTGCCCTCGTGACCAGCTCTCTCCCGACAGTCTCACCTACAAACGCCTCCATGTCAGGGGCCAGACTTCAACAGCTGGGCCTGGGGGGCACACCCTCAGGTCCTGACAGGGTCCCTTAAGGGCACCCTGGGGATGTCCACGCTCTGCCCGGGGTGCTGACTTCTCTGGTGGGCTTTCACTCTGGTCCGTAATCAACATTTCATCCTGCCAAACTCCCATAGATGTGGTGGAGACAGAAAAATGGCAATAACTGAGCACCTGCTATGTGCCAGCCTGTACAGACCGGCCCTTTTCCAACATCAGCTCAGGGGATTCTTGCCCTGGTCTGATTGCGCAGATGAACTTGTCCCCTTCCATCAGAGAGAAACGGACGTGAAACTCACCGGAGGATGTGCTGGGAAGGACCGAGGGGGCGGATTGGAAGGAGGCAGATCTCCTTCTGGCAGGTTCTGGCCCCGGGCCCCCACCAGGGCTGGCACCACGGTGGCCGTTTTGCGTCTCCGTGTTTCTCAGGACACACGCCGCTTCCCGGGCCAAAGCTCACGGGTGCGGGTTTTGGCGAAAGGACTGAACATGTGTGAGTTCAAGTGAGCTGCTGTGAGCCGGCTTACACAGCTTGGAGGGTGGGCCGTGGGCCTGAACTTGGCCTCTGTTCAGGTCCTCGGTGGGGTGGGTCCCTGAGTGTGGGCACAACCTGCGCCCTGAACTCGAGGGCCCTCCTCCAGGCCACCTCGTGGGGAAGAGTTCTGTCTGGGATCGTCGTTCAGACTGCGGCTCTGACAAGAACTTGACACCTTCCCGTCCTGAAATGTTTGTTTTCCTCCCCGCTCCTCCCTTGTGGCACGATGCTGCTAATGTCGTGGATGAGTACGCTGTCGCTGCTATAATGTCACCTCGAGATGAGGGGGCTCACGTCATGAACGTCCATTGTCCCACAAGCTTCTGGGGGTCAGCAGCGGGGCAGCTGCACCCGGTGGCCCTGGCCCTGCGTCCCTCACGAGGCAGCCACCACGCGGTCGTGGGGTGGGTGGGTCATCGGTGTTTCACCCAGGCCGGGGGTTTGCCCCTCCCAGGGCTGCTGTCAGGGGTTCAGGTCCCCACCACGCGGTCTCTCTGCGGGACCCCTCACTACCCGGCCCCCGGAGTGAGTGCCTAAAGGGAGAGGGAAGGCAGCAGCCACCCTGGAAGCTGCCACAACTTCTGGGATGTGACCATAAAGATAATTTCAGGACCATTCCCTCTGCCCTCTGCCCTCTGCCCTCTGCCCTCTATTGTTCACACAGAGTGACCTGGGTGCAGAGTGGGGCCATGGCCAACCCCCGGGGGGAGCCGACCCCCGGGGGGAGCCGACACACAGCTAAGGCTCTGGTCCTGTCACCGGCACCAGCCTGCTGTCCAAGGACACAGCAGCACCCTGGTCACTGGCCTTGAGTTTGAATGAATGGCTGCTTGTTCTAATTTTTCTGCGCTTGTGCCCAACTGACCAGGTGTGAGATATCTTGGACACAGGTACTATCATCATCCTCAATGCATAGGCCTTCAGTGAGGGGTGGTGCACCTCCTTTTCTTCCTCCTTTTCTTCCAGTGGATGTGCTTGACACCCCAAAACATCAGTTACCACACTGGTGCCTTCATCATTGCATTCCATTTTAACTTCGACCCGTCCCTTCCAGAAGTAGGCTGGCACCGCACTGAAGGCCTCCAGGTGTCTCCAGGCAGTTTCCGTAGCCCTGTTAAATGTAAGATGCCCTCTAATGCTTCACTCGGTGTTGAAACTCCAAGGAACAGCTTTAATCATGAGACAGGTCCGAGGCTCATTTTCCCTGTGTTTGGAGAGAGGTGTCTGGCTGCTGACACAGGGCTCGTCCCCTTTCGAGGCGGACAAGCTGCCCTGCCAGGGTGATTACCCAGAGAGAGCCTGTGGGCACGGGGTGGACCCCAGCACTTTGCTGGTATACTCAGCCCCCCACCCCCCATGTGTCAGGTGTTCTGTGGCTCTGGGGTTGGGTAAATGAAGACAAAACCTGTTTGGTTTGCACACATTTGGGTTTAAGCTATAAGGGCACAGGCGTCCTCCAAATCTCTGCTGAACGAGGGCTGGTTCCCAGGGCCGTGTGGGGCATGCTAGAGTTTGTGACCCTCTGCAACAACAAAGAGACGCAGCTCTAGTTATTAAGGTGACGAGTTAAAACTGGTCAACACACACACACACACACACACACACACACACACACACGGCACCTTGGCTGAATCTTTTTATGTTCAGAAAGATGCTGGCTTGTTAATGAGAGCTGCCTGAAGCTTGGGTTCAGGTTCACTCAAAACAGCAAATTGCAACAAATACATTGTGTAAGGAAATAATTAGGAGTCTGATGCCTTTGTTTTCAAAATGCAAATTTATGTATACAGAGGACACATACAAGTTGTTAACAGAAGCCTTTTTACCCGTCCCTAATTTAGGCAGCATTTCTGAAGGCCAAATACAAGTGAGGCGAAGGTAGTTACCTGGATACGAGCTTAGGGCACACCCAGTGCCTCACCATGGCTGGTTAAGGCTGGTCTGCTCAGCCCCCCAGTGTGTCAGGGGCGCTTTGGCTCTGGGGTCATGTAAATGAGGACAAAACCTGTTCGGTTGGCATGACCTTTGGGTATTTTATGAGCTGTGCGGCCCCCCATGCTATGGAAATTGAACTCTGCCCCAGGCCAGGTCTGACCAAGCACAACAGGCCACCCCACAATTTCCCTAAGCTCCCACGTTTTAACATCACCTCAAATCCGCTCTCATTTTCCCCATTTCCTGCCAGCTTCCAATTCCCACCCCGTAAGGCCTGGGGGTTGAGGGCCAAGACTTTTCTGAGAAAAATCTGCTCCTCCTCCATGAGGTCCAAGTGAACACGCCGGCCCGGCCTCAAGGAGCTGAAATTATCACCGGGAGAGTCTTCCAGTCCACAACGATGCCCTTTCGATGGGGCTTTCCCCGGGGCAGGATCCAGAGGGCTCCTGCGTCGTCAAAGTCTCTCAATTCCATCATCTGCCCTGGAAACCATCACAGGGAGGTCACTGGGGTAGGGGGGCATGTCTGGTTTCTCGCAGCTCTGCGGCCTCGGGTGGCACTCCTGTGCTGAGTGCCGGAGCTGAGGCCTCCCGTCGGAGCGGGGCTTCAACAAGACTCTCATACCTGACCTCGCACTGACTGTCCTCACAGCGTCGTCACACAGGGAGGGGCACATTTGTGAGCCGCCCCCCCGCCATGAACTGGCTCAATTTCCCTCATACGTGCCTCCACCCATGTCCCAAGTTGTCTTTGTGAACCAGGTGTTCCTTGAAAGTACAACATTCTTCAACGGAGTTTATAAAACCCGGGACCTCTGCCCTCAGGATGCAGAGACTGGCTACATCTTTTCAGTACCTGCGGTGTAAGGCAGACGTGCTCTCAGCACAGAGAAATCTTGGGGAGGGTGCTCCGTGAATTTTAGCCACTGTCTCCCTTTGCATCTTCTAGCGATTTACGATTTTGCTTTAGTTCGGGACACAGTCAGTCGTCCGTGGACTTGACCTCTGTGAAAGGTCTCCTGGACCCACAGGAGCCCACAGAAGTGTCCCCACCGGCTGGGCTCACCTGTGCGGTGGCTTCTCTGCACCGATGGGCAATGGCGGGCAGCAGCAGGCGTCGGTGTCCGAGGGTTCAGCTCCGTCCCGACACCGCCCGCCCCCCAGGGGTGGAGTGGGCTCCACAGGCCACGGGTCCCCGCCCCTCCTTCCGAGGCCAGGAGTGAGCCCAGGGGTGGCCGGGCCTCTGACTGGTTGGCTGTAAATGGGGGTGCCTGCCCCTGCTCGGGCTCCACTGGTTTGCTGGAATGGCCCACAGGCCTCAGGGGGACCCATGGACTCGCTCCATCGCTGATGGATCAGAGGACATTTACAAATCGGCAGCCAGCCAGCTGCAGAGATGCGAAGAGTGAGGCCCCAAAGCCATGACTGCCCTCCTGGGGCCCTGGGCCGGTGAGGTGCACCCGGAGGTGGGCTCGTGACCTTCCTTTTACCCATTTGTCTGCTCTGTGGTAGCCTCACCACACAGGCCAGATGGTTGGCCCCTGGCAACTGACCCAACCTTGGGCCCCTCCTGCCCCCCAGAAATCGGGGGGGGGCAGCGAAAGTTCAGACCTTGTGTTCAAGGTTGGTCTCCCTGGCAGCCGGTCCCCCCTCAGGTACTGCGAAAGTGTCCTGGTTCCCGCAGCCCTGGGAGGGGTAGAAATGCCGTGTGGTGACAACGCCGTGTGGTGACACAGTATGCCCTCTCTTCCTCTCCAGGGCTCTGAAGTGCTTCTGGGACTAAGGACAAGACCCAAATCCTGCAACAGAAGGGGCCCCTGAGGCTCTTGCTGCTGAGGAGATGGCCCAGGTTTGGGGAGCTGGGAGCCGGGGGCTGTGGGGTAAGACCCGAGGCACCCGAGACGGACATCTGGGTCGCCTGCATGCCACGCCGTTGTCACAGATTGCTGCACCGCAGCAGGGGACGCCGAGCACGGTGGCCTCCCAACCCTAGTGGAGTGACCCGGGTCTGACCACGGCTCTCAGTCCCAGGACCTTTGCCGCATCAAGCTGAGGCTCTCTCTCATCCAGGGAAATGGGTCTCAGTCCTTTTCCCGACTTCCATTGCTCGGAGCCACTGTTCAGAAACGAAATTCTGGTGAACGAGAAGATCTAATCGGCTCCATCGAGCGATTCGTAAGTGGGCGGCCTCCCAGCGAGCCCTAGAAGGGTTGCACAGAACAGAAGGTTTTTTACAGGAAAAGGGGTGGGCATGGGGCTATTTAGAAAGAAAAGCCAGGATTATTTTGGGGCCAGGACACTCTTCCTTCAGGAAAGAGAAGCGCAGGGAGGGATTTTGTCACGCAGATGGTCTCTGCTTCCTCTGGGGGACGAGAGCCCCGTGACAGGTGGCCTGACTGGATGGCTGCTCAGGTGGGAAAGTTCAGACTGAGTAAGAGGACGTTCCTGGGGAGGGCGAAGCAGCTGTGAGAGCCAGCGTTAAACCCGGGGTTGGTGCCGGGGCGCCGTGTGGACTCCCCGCCACCAGGGGGCGTCTGTGGTGGTGGGAAGGGGAGCTGGGTCCAGGGAGGCCCAGTCTGCCCTCACGGGTTGGGGGAGCAGCGGGGCTCGTGTCTGCAGGGCGCCTGGACTGCCAGGGGGCCCGGAGTCCCGATAGCAAGGCTGACAGCCGCCCCCGCCCCCGGGAGCCGCCTGCTGGGGGCCCGGAAACGCCGACTCTCAGGGAGTCACCAGGGGCTCGCACAAGGAGCCACGTGGGGGCCCTGGGGTCAGAGGTGAGCGACGGCCGCCTGAGTGTGCACCTGGGCCTGGCGGGCCAGAGGGGAGGGGAGACACACAGTCCAACTGCGGTTTTTCAACAGAAGCAAAGGCTCCCTTGTGCTCTAGATTTGTGTGTGTGTGTGTGTGTGTGTGGCGGGTGGTTATTATTCTGGAGACAATTTCAGGGAAAAATAAAAGATAGATCAAGACTTGTCCAGGAAAATGAGAACTACACAGAATGTGACCTCCACTGAGGTCAGAGGTCCCTTTCGTGTCGACAATAATTCGCCTGCCTTCCATACAGTGGCAGTGGGGAATGGTGCCAATTATTTTGAAATCCATCGAATTACCTGGTAATTGTCTCAAGTTTCCACTTCAATCAACCATAATTGACTCCCTGGTTGAGTGATCCTAACGATGGCGGCCCTGCTGTCGCTTAATACGAAGTTATCACAGACCCGAGCGGCTTGTACAGAAGGAAATGCGTGAACCTCCTCACCTCCCCTGTGTCCTTGAGTTCCTGAGCCCAGCAGCCACGGAGCAATGACCATCGGCATTTTCCAGAGACTCCTGCACCCCCCCTCTCCCTCTCTCTCTCTCTGTGTCTCTCACACATACGTGCTGTGTAGCTGTTTATTTTAATTCATTCCAAAAAGGAAAACTTTTAAAAAGTCCTCGGAATTTGAAATAAACTTTCTCGAGCTGAATCACGATCTCACGATGAGAAACAGCAGTGTTTTGTAACATGCCAAGAGAGTGGAAATTCCTGCATATGCCCGGGGGATTCACATTTTCCCTGTTTTTTTTTGGAACTAGGTTGCTGTGGGTATTTAAAAACCTGCTCCTACGTGCCCTTCCAAAGGCCAGCTGTTTCTGGTGTCGCTGTGCCAGCTCAGAACTGTGTATGAGGGTCTGCTGTCCCCCTGGCAGCTCGCGCACACGAGGCATCCAGGTGTCCTGGGATGCTGGGATAGCGTCATGTGGGGCAAAACTCGCTGCTGCTTCATGGGAAGGTCTCTGCGGCCGGCATCTGTGCTTTCCTGGGACGGCAGTGGCCCTCACGACCCAGCCTGACGACTGTGCTTGGTGTTCCCCAGTTGGCGTGGGAACACGGGTGGGCTCTGAAGTGTCACAGAGACCGAATGTCTGTGGGGACCCCCAATTCATATTTGGAGATGGGGGTGATGGAGGGGCAGAGCGTGACTCAGTGGCGCCCAGGCAGCCGGCACTGGGAAAACGCCAACTCCCAGCCCAGGATTTGGCTGGGGCATTGAGGGTTCCAGGGAGCTGCTATGCGGGAATGCTGGGGGACAAGTTTTAACAGGGGGACCTTGGAGCTCGACCATGGATAAGGAGAGGCATCAGCACCAGGGGTCTGGGGACTGTAGACCCTCCGCTCCAGAAAGGATTCTGGGGTTGCCCCTGTTCTGGGTGCCGTGTGTCGGGGGACAAGGCTTGATTCCGGGAGCAGCGGGGGGTCAAGCCCTCTCCTCGGCATGGCTGCAGTTCTGCTCGGCCGTCTCTGAGGAGCAGCTCGGCCTCTCGTTCCGCAGATGGGACTGTGCTGAGCTGGTTCCGTGGTCACACGAGGGCCCCTTCAGCCCCGTGCGACCCGGCGAACACACAGCCACCTTCCCAGCGCCCTGGGGAGTGGGTGGAACACCTGGAGGGCGAGAGAGGTGCCAGTTGGGCAGGGAACCAGGCCTCACAGCCCAGTGCCCACTCGGAAATGGTCACAAACAGCAAGAGCTCCTATTTCCTGAGCCTCAATGACATGTGCCTTCATGTGTAGGGCCCGACGGGTGTCAGACACACACTGTTTAAAATACTATAAAGAGATAAAAAACTCCCCAGACGGGGGTCTCAGCAGAAACTCCTCCTCTAGTGCTGGGACGGCCCAGGGCCCAGTCCTCTCGTCGGAGCGGATGGCGTAAAACCACCGGCAGGGAAGGGCAGTGCAACCCCCAGGGCTGGCCGGGTGCAGGACGGACGGATGGAAGAGTCCACTCCTGAGCATGGAGCCCGGCTGTAACGGACTGAATTCTGCCTTGTAGTCCCCCCGGGGGTGGTGGTCGGGGGTGGGGGTGGCTGACAACCTCAAGCAGACGGTTGGAGATACTCTTGGGCAGAGTGCTCCCACTTAACTCACGTCAAACATGAGCCTTGTGTCAGTCAGATACAACTGGGGGTGTCCCAGAGCTGGCTCTTGGGGGGCTGACCGGTCACAGCCTGGGGACGGACCTGGCGGCTGCTCCCAGGTGAGCAAAGAGGCCCCAGAGTGGACTGGCCTTGACCTCTTGCTGCCCTGCGCTCCATGTGCAGCCGCTTCTGTGCAGCGCCGGGTCCCTGCCACCAGGGCCACGGGGCAGACCAGCCAGCAGGGGTGACCCTCGGACCCTGACAGGACTCGCACTTCCCACCTGAAGCCACCCCCACCACAGTGGCTGGGAGCTCAGACAGCGGCGAGAGGAGCATGGGTTCTCCTGACGGAGCGGCTTCCTGGAGGAGGGCGGCTGGTCCTGGGGTCACCTGGTCTCCTGCAGAGTCGTCTGGTTAGCAGGGTGGCACGATGCCCCAGGAACTGAGCTGCTGTTTCTGTGGGTCTGCTCATGGGAGACATGGTCGTGTTTCACGGGGTCTCTCCTGGAGCCAAGGGCCTGTCATGGACGTGGAGGACCGACCGAGGAGCGAGGCCAGAGCTGGACGCGAGGTGTTCTCGGCCCACGTCTCCCCGCCTGCTCCCTCGGCACTGCGGTGGCGCAGGCCGGTCCCCGGCCCCTCCTGACTCTCTGCAGGTTCCCCACCAGGCCCCCAACTCACCCCACGCCCAGCACCCTCCACCTCTGTCCCGAGGACAGCCTCCAGAGCCTCGGGGCCGCAGCCACGTCCGAGGTCCAGTCAGCCTGGGTCTGCAAGGTCCTTGTCCTGTTCAAGTCACTGGGTCAGGGCATCAGGAGGCCCCTGTGGATTTGCTGGAGGAGAAATAGTTGTGTATTGTTTTCCCTCTAAATTTCGGTTACACCCCTGGCTCAAGGTAAAAGACTATTTCGCCAAGGGCAGAGGGACGTTTCCTTTGACACTGAACCCTGTGATACAGGCCAGTGCTTGTGAACTGACTGCCCATGCCTACATCTACAGTTATCTGGAAAATAAAAGAAAATAAACATTGTTTGGGACCGGAGTCCAGGCTCACTGTGATGCAGATAGAACTTTCTGCACTAGTTACTCCGCCCACAACCAGCAGGGGGCGCTGGCCGAACGTGGCTGGTGAAACCCAGAAGCCTGGCAGCTGATTTTTCTCTCCAAGCTGCTTTCTACCTGGAAGCAAACTTTTGAAAATGATGTGTCCATTGGCCTTGGTAAATGGCTGATGAGTTTAAAATAATCATCCTCAATGCAGCTGCAGGCGCCACCACAGCAGGGCTGTGCAGCGCAGAAGTGGCGCTGCCGTCTGGCTGCGGGGCGTGGTCCGCGGGGCGTGCCAGCTGGATTTGGGAAACTGGGTACTGGAAAGAGCGTGAGCGCCACATGTCCAGCTGGTTCTTCTACTGCAATAGCATTTTGGATGTATGGAGTGCATTCAGATGTATTTTAGCTGTTTCTCCTCACTTTTTATAAGGTGCGGCTACTAGAAAATTTAAAAATTGTATTTCTACTAGGCAGCACTGAAATTCCCTCCCAGGTGAGGAGGTATTTTGTCTCTCCCATGGTTCTCATCTTCTCAGACGAATCTCAGTGGTCCAGTGCATTGTGGGAACCACCTGCAAACTACTTTAAAAAGCCTACGGCGACCTCAGAATCCTTGCTGTCACCGGGAGAGTCTTCAACCCAGAGAACAAGTTCTCTGAACCCAGCAGTGTGTAACAAGAAACAGGAAAGCATCGTTTGCCAAAAAAAAAAGAAAGCAAGAAAGGAAAAAAATAAAAGATGTTTCTGGTGAAATGCTGAGGCTTTGGAACCACAGCTCCGTGTTGAACAAATATTCACCAAACCCCTGCTTTATAGCAGAGCTTTTACATAAACATCTCATTTAATTCTCACAAAAGCTCCACAAGCATTGGAACTACGAGATGCAAAACCGAGACTCAGAGAGGGTGAGCAACTTGGCCAACACCACACAGCTGGTAAGTGGCCGAAGTGACACTGGAACCCGGATGCTGTCCGTGTGTCTCTGGCCGGCCAAGGACCCTTGGGGCCTGGGCTGGTGGCTGGCAGGGCGGGGGTGTGGGCTCTGCTCACCTTGGGGAGCTCCTCAGCTGAGCCAAAGAAGGGAGCTGGTGGCTTGGGATCAGCGATAGCACGGCTGACAGGCACGGGGCACCGAGTCAATCCCAGCTGTTACACTGAGAGCGAGCACAGATGACAGCCTCTCCTATTGTGGTCTGACAAGTATCTCATTGTTCTCACCTCTGCTTGGGGCCTGTTTGCAGCGACAGAAGAGCCCCTCTGGGGCTGTGCATGCGGATTAGACCTGTTGGGCTCGTCAGCGAGATCGAGACCGGGAAAGAAGAGCCGCAGGGGGAAGCTGAATCTGCCAGCATATGGCAGACTCTGGGCTCCCCGTGGTGTCTTTCGGCCCCTGTGATTCCTAGAATAGCACAGCCACCTCCCCGTCGTCTCCCACGCTGTTCCCTGGTGAGGGGACCAGGGAGAGGCCTCAGGGACATGTTCGTGGGGTCACGTGAGCCGGCCCCAGGCTGCACCTCACAAGCCGGCAGAGGAGAAGACTTCAGGCCTTGTGCTGGCCAAGCCAGCCGAATGGAGTCAGACGATGTGATGGACAGTCACGTGCCCTGCCCCACGATATCCCAAGGCAGCCTCAAAGAGTTGTACAGGAATAAGCCCCATTTTACAGAGAGGAACATCGAGGCTCAGCTGGTTTTTGTCATCCGTGGGATGTCACCGAGCTGTGCAGAGTGGGGTTTTCGGCCCTGATTGCCAGCATACCGCTCTGTCCCATAGCACAAAAAAGGCATTTTTTTCCCCTCTGGACCATTTCCTAAAAAAAAAAAAAAAAAAAAAGCAAAAATGTGTGTCAAAGGCACTTGCAATGCACGGATGGCTCTCTCCACTTTCATCTATCACTACAGAAACCAAGACCAGCGCCTTGGCCCTGGGGACACAGGCCATGGCTCCCTGGTGGGTCCCTGCTTGCTGTCCATGGCCCTGCAGGATGGAGCTCCTAAGAGTAGCCCTCCTGCCATGGGTGGGTTTCTTCCGGCACCTGGGGCTCAGTGCTGGTGCATCCTGGAACAAATTAAATGCATTTGGGGTTTAGTTTTATAGAATCTATTTTCTGTAAGCTTAGATTTCTTGAATGTTATCTGGGAATGCGTGATGCGCGATACTTTCAACGTGTAATCTGCTAGGAAAAGAAAAAGGCTAATTTGAGAGGCTCTGTCTAATCTTGTCTCTTAACCTTTAGAGGGAACATGCTCATCTGAAAATTTACATTTTGAGCACTCTTCAACTTTGTGCAAAACTTCTAAAAATGCTTTCCGTGACAAATGGCAGGAAGCTGAAGGGGGCTGCGGTCTCCAAAGTCATTGCCGAGGCACTTTGGTGTCCTCTGTACTGTGTCAAGATGCTATTTCTGTCCGTATGCAGCTTCAACAAAATTTCAAAGACCCTGCATGTCACCCAAACGGCATTAAATCGAACGGCAAAGGGTTAGGGGAAACTATTTATATTACCACTTTGCTGCTTACTACACACAGCCTGGAGCTCTGGCTGACTTGGCCACAGCTGTGGAATTAAGAGCTTTCTACTCACACTGGAGAAGCAGGGAGGGTTGTGTGTCGCTGAGTGTTGGGACAATGGGCCAGTTGGCTGCTGGTCCTGGGCAAATGGAGTGTGTCTCCTCACTAGGGAGAATTAGATCATTGATGGAGACTTACAGAATTTTACGCTGTTCTTCCATAAGACATGACCGAAAATAGAAAATGCGACTCAATATCTAGATTTGGAATACAATTCTAAAGAATTTCCATCTGTCATCCCTTCTGAATAACAGGCCTGTCCTCACCCCAGGGCCTTTGCACCTTCTGTTCCCAGTTCCTAGGGAGCTTGTCTCCTACATCTTTGAGCCACTCATGATGTGACATGACTCAGGTCTCTGTCACAATATCTGTTCTTCAAATAAACTACCCCCATACCGTGTGTGAAATACCCCTCTTCCGATTATGATGGATGCGTGTCTAACCACCCAAACTTCAGTGACTGAGAACAAACGCGCTGGTTTTGTGCTTTAATCTGTAGTCCAGGAGCAGCTCACCCCTGTTCCACTGACTTCGGCTGAGGAGGCTGAAAGGCCGGGTCTGGAGTCACCTGAAGGCTCATGTGAGCACATGCCTGACACCTGGACAGAGAGGACCCAGCTGCCGGGCTCAGGCACCTGCCCCTGTGCCCACATGGCCCCTCTGTCACAGCTGCCACAGGTGGGCCGGACCCCAGATGCACAGGGAGG
>PVIA01014536.1:0-26640 GCA_004024845.1 Tonatia bakeri
AAGCAGGGTATAGTCAAAGACACTGAAATAGAGGACAGGTGGAGAGTGACCAGAGGAGAGAGAAGAGGGATTTTGGGGGAGAGGGGGAGGGGTTTATAGGATCAAAGTTAAAGGACACATGGATAAAAGCTAGGGGGAGGGTGGTAATGGGAGGGAGGTAGGGAGGGGGGGTGGGAGCGCTCGATTGGGAGTAAGGGGAAGAAAACTGTACTTGAACTTTCATTTAAATTAAAAAAAATAATAATATAGTTTAGGTTGTCTTTACCTTTTACATTCTCTTTCCTCCATGATACTCTTTTTATGTAATTCATCTTTTTTCTTTAAACATCATTTTAAAAGTTTTACATTGTTCTCTATGTTGATATTAGAGGCTTTTCTCAGAGATCTAATAATACTGGCTATCTGCTCTGTGCTTGATTAAGAGTGTGGGGCTAAATAGCTATGACATCTCTAAGTATGTCCCTGAGGCTTGTTGACTTTGAGCTTCACTATAGGAGGTGATCCGCATGGGTCATTTATTGGGAAACAAGGTTTCCCAGACAAATCTCTTTCAATCTCCTGCTTTGAAATACAGGCGTGTGCTCAGAGAGCCAAATGGTTGAAAGGGATTAAGGGATTTGAACATTCAGCATTCAATATCTGAACAGTCCCTTCATCCTTCTACTTCACTATGCCTGCTATTCTCCAGTCCAGAACCTCTCTGACTTTCTCCAGAATGTATCTCAAATTGTCTCCTTAGGTAAGGTACAGGCAGTCAACCAATGAAATTGAGAAGGAAACCTATCTTTCTCACTTCACTTTCATACAATCCTCCTTATTTTGGACCCAGTCCCACTTCTCTTCCACAACCACACCCATTTCCAGATGTACTTGCTGCAGCCATCTCCTATGCTTTCTAAAGATTTTGTGACGTGTCCTGACTTGTGTGGCTTAGGGGACTGAGTGCAGGTCTGCAAACCAAAGAGTCACTGGTTCAATTCCTAATCAGGGCACATCCCTGGGCTGCAGGCCAGGTCCCCAGTAAGGGGCGTGCAAGAGGCAACCACACATTGATGTTTCTCTCCCTCTCTTTCTTCCTTCTTCTCTGTCTAAAAATAATTAAATAAAATGTTATACACACACATACACACACGCAAGATTTTGTTATGTAGTTCAGGTTGGTTTCAGATTTCCCACTGTCATTTTTATTTTTTAAGTTTTTAATTATATTTTATTGATTATGTTACAGAATGTATCCATTGGGTGGGCCCAGATACTGTTACTGAAACAAGTTCCCTCCATGGGGCCTTTCTGTACTATGGTTCTTGCCTGCCACCAGGTGTTAGGAATTGTGACTTTCAATGCCAGAGTTTGGTAAAAAGGAAAGGAACTATTTATTCAAAAGTTATACAGGTTTAGAACAATGACAGGATGTCTCTGTTAAACCCCAAGTCCCTTTATAACATCCACAAACACACACAGTCCTGCCTTCCCCCCTTTGCCCAGTCAGGCCAGTCAGGGGTACTGTATCTCAGGAAAAGAAATAGAAGTCTGTAGCTCAGCTAGACTTCCAGTTCCTCTCAGTAATCTGTGCTGAGCTGGCAGGTCTCCTGCAATCCCCAGCACCATCAGCTGTGTCTCTGTGATCTCCAGTTCTTAATTCAAAACCACGTGGCATGTCCTCATGGCCCACCAGTGAGAGTCCTTTCACGCCTTTCCTTCCCAAATGGTCTCAAATTATCCTCCTTCACAGTCCTGCATTGTCTCTCCTCCTGCCTGGAGGCCCACCTTTAGTTTAAATCCCAGCCTGGAACTTCCTTTGTAATCCCATTTCTGACTCTTCCCATAATAAGCTACACCGGCTAGCACCCCCATATTTTCAGCCTTCCCTGGCTGCCATAGTTAGTCCAGGCAGGCATGGCCCTGTGGTGGGGAGTGAACCATTTCCAAGCTCTCACTCAGGCACTGTAACCAGGGGGAGCTGCCTCCCAGCTACATCGGGTCAAATTCCTGCCCATCTCCCTCACTAGCCTGTTGTTGATATGCAAAATAACTCTCAATGGCCCTGCTCCATGTCTCCCATACCCCAGCCAGACTTTGGGTAGATGGTTGGCACTGGCTGCACGCCATTACAACTGCACCCCATATACTGAAATAGCATATTAGAGTTGTCCTGATTTTTCCTACTTTGTCCCCTCTATCCAACACCCCCCCATTCCCTCAGGCAATTCTCCCACCTTTGTTCATGTTCTTTGGCTACTCCATTTCTTATACTGCACTTTTACACTCCCATGGCTATTCTGTAACTACTTATTTGTACTTCTTAATCTCCTCACCTCTTCACCCGTTCCCCTGTACCACATTCCAATCTGGCAACCATTAAAACTCTCTCTGCATTCATGATTCTGTTTCTGTTCTTATTTGTTTAGTTCGTCTTTGTTTGGTTTTTAGATTCGGTTGTCAATAGATATGTATTTTTAGCCATTATTCATAGTTCAGATCTTATTTTTCTTAATAAATCCCTTTAACTTTTCATATAATAACAGTTTGTGATGATGAACTCTTTTAGTTTTTTCTTGTCTGGGAAGCTCTTTATCTGCCCTTTCATTCTAAATTATAACTTTTTTGAGTAGAATAATCTTGGCTATATGTCCCTGCTTTTAATAACTTTGAATATTTCTTGTCAATCTCTTCTAGGCTGGAAAGTTTCTTTTGAGAAATCAGCTGACAGTCTGATGGGAACTCCCCTGTAGGTAACTAACTTTTTCTCTCTTACTGCTTTTAAGATTTTCTCTTTATCTTTAACCTTTGACATTTTAATTATGATGTGCCTTGGAGTGGGCCTCTTTACGTCCATCTTGTTTGAGACTCTGTGCTTCCTGGACTTGCATGTCTGTTTCCTTCACCAAATTAGGGAAGTTTTCTTTCATTATTTTTTCAAATAGGTTTCCGATTTCTTGCTCTTTCTCTTCTACTTCTGGTACCTTATGATGCAAATGTTGGACACCTTGAAGTTGTGCCTTTAAGATGTCCAACGTTTAAGATGTCCCTCTAAAGTCTGCTTATATTTTCCTCATTTTTTGGAGTCTTTTTTCTTCCTGTTGCTCTGATTTTTTTTGTTTATGTTCCAAATCATTGATTTTGTTTTCAGCTTCATCTAATCTCCTGTTGTTTCCCTGTAAATTGTTCTTTATTTCAATTAGTGTATCCTTCATTTCTGATTGGATCTTTTTTATGCCCTTGAGGTACTCACTAAGTTCCTGGAGCATCCTTATAACCAGTGTTGTGAACTCTGCTTCTGATAGGTTGCTTATCTCCATCTTGTTTAGCTCAGGAGTGTCCAATCTTTTGGTGTTTTCGGGCCACACTAGAAGAAGAGTTGTCTTGAGCCACACATTAAATACACAAACTCTAACAAAAACTGATGAACAACAACAAAAAAAGGTCCATGCATAATTTTCATGATATTTGCCACCACTGATAAGCAAAAATGTCCTCACATAATAACCCTAATTATGCAGTGACCCTTTCTCTAATCTTTTAAAATCATCAAGCAGGTCTCAAGTCTGTGGTCACTAATATAGGAAATGTACATATCTAAGTAATAAAACTTAGTATAAAACTCAGTAATAAAGCTAAATAATGTTTTAAGTAAATTTACAATGTTGTGTTGGGCTGCATTCATAGACATCCTGGGCCCCATGTGGCCCATGGTCTGTGGGTTGGACACCCCTGGTTTTCTTCTGGTCCTGGGGATCAGAAGAATTATCGTCATCAAAATGTCCATACTACCCAAAGTAATCTATAGATTCAATATAATCCTTATTGAAATACCAGTGACACATTGCACAAACATAGAACAAGTATTTCAAAAATTTATACGGAACCATGAATGACCCCAAATAGCCTCAACTATGTTGAGAAAAAAGAATAAAGTAGGAGGGATCACAATACCTGGTATCAAACTTTATTACAAGGCCGCTGTAATCAAAACATCCTGGTACTGGCATAAGAACATGACATGTAGATCAATGGAACAGAATAGAGAGTCCAGAAATAAACCTGTGTCAGTACAATCAGTTAATTTTTGACAAGGGGGTAGAAACATAAAATGGAGTAAAAATAGCCTCTTCGATAAATGGTATTGGGAGACCTGGACAGGTATATGCAAAAAAAATGAAACTAGACCACCAACTTATACCATACACCAAAATAAACTCAAGATGGATAGAAGATTTAAATGTAAGTCATGACACCATAAAAGTCCTAGAGGAGAATATAGGCAGGAAAATTTCAGATATTCCATGTAGCAATATTTTCACCAATATGTCCCCTAGGGCAAGGGATAATAAGAGAAGAATAAACAAATGGGACTACATCAAACTAAAAATCAACAAAATGGAAAGGAAACCAACTGTATGGCAAAACATATTTGCCAAGAATACCTTGGACAAGGATTTGATCTCCAAAATATATAAAGAATTCACACAACTCTACACCAGGTAGACAAACAACCCAGTTAAGAAAAAGGGGAAAAGGACCTAAACAGACACTTCTCCAAGGAGGACATACAGAGGGCCAATAAGACACATGAAAAAAATGCTCAATATCACTAGCAATTAGAGAGATGAAAATTAAAACCACAATGAGATACCACTTCATACTGGTCACAATGGCCATCATTAATAAATCAACAAACAACAAATGCTGGCGAGGTTGTGGAGAAAAGGGAACCCTAGTGCACTGTTGGTGGTAATGCAGACTGGTGCAGCCACTGTGGAAACAGTATGGAAGTTCCTCAAAAAATTAAAAATGGATGTTGGGAACTGCCCTGCCTAGTTTCAGGAGCTGTAACCCCAGCATGGCTAAGGCAGAGTGAGAGACCTTTGGACCAGAAGCCACTAAGGAGATAAAGGTTATCTCCCTGGCAGGAGTACTGCTTCTGCTCCTTTTTTCATAACTGGGCACCAATGCTTGATCAGTTAGCCAATGACGGGTAAGATTCCCCAAGAGGGGAATGACCTAAGAGAGGCACAATCACATGAAAGCCCCAGGGAATGACTTGGGGGGCTATGGAGAGAGGGGTGATGGACCCTTGCCCCTCGGCTTTGACAAAGCCTGAGTCCTCATTCTGCCTGGGAGAAGTCTCCTATTTTCTTGGCTATCTTGGCTCCTCTGCCTGACTTAATCCCGAAGCAATGACAGAGGGTGGTGCAGCCCTGTGCTGGAAAGGGCAGGTTCCTCAGGCAATCAGGCCTGAGAAAGAATACATAAACTCTTGTGAAAATTGTTTTGCTAAGAATGCTCTTAATTAAATGATAAAGGCCTGAGCAGGAAATGAGTTTGTTTCCCTAAGTTTTGTAGCCTTTTAGCTGATAGACCCTGACTCAGAATAAGCCCTCATAGTTCTTTATATACGATCTATAGTTTGACCCTTACTGCCTGACAATGATTAATGAACTTTACCTGTATGCCTGTGCAATTTAAAAGCCAATAAAAACCTGTGAAGGGAAGGATTGAGGTGCTCTCCTTTGAGAGGGTTGCCAGGCTGCTTCGAGGTGCCCTCCCCTTGACAGGGTAGCCGGGCCATCCCTTTTCCTTCACAGGACTCTGTAGTCTGTGTGAATTTATCTCGTGTCTCATCCATAATGCCTCAGACACTGCGGGCCGGTGTCTGCATCAAATGGAACTGCCTTTCCATCCAGTAATCCCACTGCTGGGACTATATCCTAAGAATACTGAATCACCAATTCAAAAGAATCTATTCACCCTAATGTTTATAGCAGTATTATTTACAATAGCCAAGTGCTGGAAACAGCCTAAGTGCCCATTAGTAAATGAGTGGATAAAAAAACTGGGGTACATTTACACAATGGAATACTACATAGCAGAGAGAAAGAAGAAATTCCTACCCTTCGCCACAGGATGGATGGAACCAGAGAGCATTATGCTAAGTGAAATAAGCCAGGCTGTGACAGACAAATACCATATGATCTCACCTATAAGTGGGACCTAATCAACAAAACAAACAAATGAGTAAAATAGAACCAGAGGCTTGGAAATAAAGAACAAACTGACAGTGACCAGAGGGAAGGGTGTGAGAAGGATAATGGGGAAAAGAAGGGGACAGGGCAAACTAAGGAGTATGAATAGAGGATTCATGGGTACAGACAATGGCGGGTATTGACTATGGGAGTGGGGGGGACAGGGTAGGGGCGAGCAATGCAGAGAAAGGCAGGATGACTGTAACTGAACAGCAACAAAAAAGAATTAAAAAAAAGTCCTGTTTACTTTGATCCTCCTCTGTTTTTCCTTACTACTTTTGAAAAGCTTTCTCATTCCACACAAAGGCCATGACTATCCTACATCAGTGGTTTGAATTTTAAATAACATAAGTTTTGGATTCAGAAAGAACTGGCTCTGAATTCCAGACCCATCACTTGCTGTGTGGCTTTTGGTAAGTTATCTAACTTCTTACAACTTTAGTTTTTTTCATTACATGAAGATTATGATGATGATGGAGGATAGGGCACAGGAGGAGGAGAAAAAAGAAGAGAGGAGAAGGTTTGTGTGTGTCTGAGAATTAATAAATATCATATGGATGTTCCCAGGATTGTGTCTAATACTAAGTCTTGTCCCCTTTCTTCTATATGGATATTTTCCACATCTGTCAAGACCGTATTATTTAGTGCCCTGTTGCTTTTGAATTGTTTTGCATATTTTCATATTGTCTTACTACTAGGTTGTTATGGAATAATGGAGTCTGCAGACAGGGGCCAAAAAGTTTAGACTCTAACCTGTAATGCTTTCCTACAAAATGAAAGAGCCAAATTAACTAATCCTTCTACTTAAAAATGTCATTCTTTCAACATGCCTTTTGTATTCCTGAGGTGGCTGACATGTATTGATGTTCAATAACTATTTGTTAACTGAATGACTAAAATCTCTTTATTACAACTTTTCTATTCTCTATTTGCAGTAGCAATACACAATACAATAGTATTTTATCAGGATCAACTAAGATAATGTATATGAAAATAATTTAAAATTTTGAAGTTGTAATTATGTGTGTGTGTATAACCTCAACTATATGTATACTATATATGTATATGCATAAATATATATTTTAGAGGCCTTTGATAAGGGCTGAGAAAGGACAAATGCCAGGGGGAACAAGGTTAGGGAGGCTTACTCTTCGAGAAAAAAAAAATATATATATGGCTATGAGGTTCCCAAGACCACTGTAAAGGTAGTCAGAAACTATAGGCCAGGTACTGCTACTATATATATATATAGTTTGAGGCAGTTCTAATTTATTCACTAATGTAAATGTGAGGCTGGGTTTATGTGACTCTAGGCTCAACTTATGCTTGTCCAGGATGATTGTCTGGTAGCTGAGAGGTCCCACGTCACTAGGAAATTATTATTTATTAGTTTTTCCCGGGTTTGGGGAGAGAAGGCAGGATAAATAGGCAGAACACAGAGGATTTTGAGGGCAATAAAAATACAGTGTGTGATACTATAATAATGGTTACATGTCATTTTACATTTGTCCAAACCCACAGAGTGCACAATGTCAAAAGTGAACCCTAATATATCTTACAGACCTTGAGTAATTGTGATGTGTCGATGCAGGTCCATCAGCTGTAACAAATGTACCACCCTGGTGGTTTGTTAATAATGGGGGAGGCTGTGTGTGTGTGGGGAGAAGGTATACAGGAAATCTCTGCAGCCTCCTCACATTGTGCTGTGAAACTGAAACTGCTCTGAAAAAATTAAGTCTTTAAAAGAGAAAAAAGATTCAGTCCAGGCATCATTTTCTCTTAAAAGCCTTTTCTGACTACCCTCCTTTAAGTTGGATTAAAAACTCCTCATTCATTTTTCAGAATACTGTATTCAATGCTCTCTTCTATAGTTACATATTGTATTAGAGTCATTTGTTTTTGTGTCTTTATCCATCATTAGATTGTGAGTTCCTTGAGGAAAGGAATGTTACCCTAATCACATTTTCCTCCAGGCACAGAGTAATAATTCAATAAATATCTAATGAAATGAAAAGATATTTAATGAGCCTAAGTTCATTTTGTGAATTACTTGGACATTGCCTTTAAAAATATCTAGCTTTGGAAAAAAGTATGGAGTTTCCTCAAAAAATTAAAAATGGAACTGTCTTTTGATCCAGTGATCCCACTTCTGAGAATATATCCTAACAATCTCAAAACATTAATTCACCTGGCTGGCGTAGCTCAGTGGATTGAGTGTGGGCTGCGAACCAGGCATCACAGGTTCGATTCCCAGTCAGGGCACATGCCTAGGTTGCAGGCCATGTCCCCCAGCAACCGCACATTGATGTTTCTCTCTCTCTCTCTCCCTTCCCTCTCTAAAAATAAATAAATAAAATCTTTAAAAAAAACATTAATTCAAAGGAATCTATGCAGCCCTATGTTCATAGCAACATTATTTACAATAGCCAAGTGATGGAAATAGCCTAAGTGCCCATCAGTAAATGAGTGAATCAAAAATTGTGGTGTATTTATATAATGGAATACTATGCACCAGAAAGAAACAAGGAGCTCCTACCCTTTGTGACAGCATGGATGGAACTGGAAAGGATTATGCTAAGTGAAATAAGCCAGTCAAATAAATAAAAATACCATATACTCTCACTTTTGTGTGGAATTTAGGGAACAAAATAAACTGACAAGCAAAATAGAAACAGAGGCACAGATACATGGAACAGACTAATGGCTGTCAGAAGGAAGGTTGGAGGGGGTTACTGGATGAAAGAAGGAGAAGGCACTAGCCAAAGAGCATGTATATGACACAGACACAGACACCATGTGGTCATGGCCAGAGGGAAGGGGGCAGGGGCTGGGTGGAGGTGGGCAAAAGGAGTGAAAGGGGATATCTGTATTAGTGTCAACACTAAAAATAAAGTTTTTAAAAAAGGATATCCAGCTTTTTAAAGCATGCAAGAAGATACAACCATTTGCCAGAACTGAGCTAGACTATGCCGGGTTATCCTGAATTCCAACTTCCCACTAAACTGCTCATTTCTGTTCTTGAATTTGATTCCAGCAGCTGCTCCCTTCAGCATTCCTGGTCTTTGTTCTTGAAACCTGAAAACTGATCTCAACTTATTCATCTATCAAACACTTAGCACAAAAATATTGATTATCCAAGGCACTTCATAAAACAAGGTTCCTGCCCTAGAAGAACTCCTATTTAGTCAGGGAAAGAGACATGTAAACAAGTGGTTACAAGAGACACAAAGACACTACAATAGGAACATCCATGGACTTTTGGCATTCAGAATTCAAGGTTTTATCTTGACAGAGACCATGAAAATCATGATGTTAACATTTGTAATTTTATTGGGATGGAAATTTGAATGAAATTACCTTTAAGGTTGGCAAGCAAAGAAAGTAAAGCACTTAGCCAGCAAGTGTGACCAGATGCCTAGACAGTGTGTATGTTCTGGCACAGCACTGGGGTTCTTTACTCTTCCTCGAACACACTGTTATACTCACTGCAGATATCAAGTGATTGCTTAAATTTTTCAGGTATGTTTCATTAGAAAATTACAAGCTATTGTGGGGTTCTCAAAAATAGTTCTCAAAGACCTCAAGAAAATGTTCTCATGAATGAGGTTATATCATATACATTTAAGGATAAGTTTATCAAATACATAATCTGTACAATGAAAACTACAATATGTTGCCAAGAGAAATTAAAGATCTTAAATAATGGTACAATAAAAAATATCATGAATCAGAAGATTCAATATTGTTAAGATGTCAGTTCTTTCGAAACTGAGTTATTGATTCGATGCATCCTAATCAAAATGTTAAAAGGTCATTTGGAGAAACAGACAAATTCATTCTACATATTGTATGGACATGCAAAGGACCTTAAATTGTCAAAACAATTCTGAAAAAGAGGATAGCTAAAGAACTTATACTATCTGATTTAAAGATGTAATCTGATGTAACTATGTAGTTATAGTAATTAGGACAGTTTAGTATTCGTGTAAAGATAGAGAGCAATAAGACTTCTAGCCAAGATGGAGGCATAGGTAGACACACTGTGCCTCCTCGCACAACCAAAATAAGGACAACAACAACTTAGAAACAAAATAACAACCATAACTGACAGAAAATTAAACTGTATGGAAGTCCAACAACCAAGGAGTTAAAATAGACACATTCATCCAGACCAGTAGGCGGGGTGGAATTGAATGGCTAGGTGGAGAGGGGTCACGGCACAAAAAGTGATGGCACCAGGTGCACAAGGCACTCTGGGTGTACAAGACAGCAGTGGGGGGAACTTGGGAGCTCAGGTAGCAGCTGGCAGACCCCGGGCGTGGGGTGGCAACTGGCAGGCCCAGCAAGGCAGCGATTGTGAAGCGAGGCATGGAAAACAAGGCAACTGGCTGACGGGTGGTCCCACATTCACATGCAGATAAACCAGGCGAAACTGGGGAGCAAGACAGACCTCGCAGCCCAGTGTCCCTGGGCTGGGAAATAAAGCCTCAAAACACCAGCTGAAAACACCTGTGGTGGTTGAGGTGCAGGCAGAGACTCCCAGCTTCATGGGAGAGTTCATTGGAGAGACCCACAGTGTCCTGGAACATACACAGACCCACTCACATGGAAATCAGTGCCAGAAGGGCCCAGTTTGCTTGGGGGAAGCAGTGGAAGGGACTGAAATCCAACAGAGAGTGGAGCAGGTGCCATTGTTCCCTCTCGATCCCCTTTCCCACATACTGCATCACAATCCAGCGACTGGGTTGACCTGCCCTGGTGAACATCTAAGGCTCTGCCCCTCATGTGTAACAGGTGTGACCAGATCCCTCCCCCACACCAAAAAAAAGGCCCAAACAGAAGAACAGATCAAAGCCCCATAGCAAATACAACTAAGTGACAAAGAGAGAGCCAACCTATCAGATGCACAGTTCAAAGCACTGGTGATCAGGATGCTCACAGAATTAGTTGGTTTGGGTTGCAAATTAGATGAAAAAATGAAGGCTATGCTAAGTGAATGAAGGAAAATGTACAGGGAACCAATAGTGATGGGAAGAAAAGTGGGACTCAAATCAATGGAGTGGACCAGAAGGAAAAAAGAAACAACCAAACAAAAAAGAATGAAGAAACAAGAACTCAAAAAAAATGAGGAGAGGCTTAGGAACCTCTAGGACATCTTTAAACGTTCCAACATCCAAATTATAGGGGTACCAGAAGAAGAAGAGCAAAAGCAACAAGTGGAAAAGTTATTCCAACAAATAATAAAGGAGAACTTCCCCATTTTGGCAAAGGAAATAGACTTCCAGGAAGTCCAGGAAGTTCAGAGAGTCCCAAAGAAGTTGGACCCAAGGAGGAACACACCAAGGCACATCATAATTACATTAGCCAAGATAAAAACAAAGGAGCGAATCCTAGAAGCAGCAAGAGATAAGGAGACAGTAACCTACAAAGGAGTTCCCATCAGACTGTCAGATGATTTCTCAAAAGAGACCTTACAGGCAAGAAGAGGGTGGAAAGAAGTATTCCAAGTCATGAAAGGCAAGGACCTACATCCAAGATTGCTCTATCCAGCAAAGCTTTCATTTAGAATAGAAGGGCAGATACAGTGCTTCCCAGATAAGGTCAAGTTAAAGGAGTTCATCATCACCAAGCCCTTATTTTATGAAATGTTAAAGGGACCTACCTAAGAAAAAGAAGATAAAAATCATGTATAGTAAAATGACAGCAAACTCATGATCATTAACAACCACACCTAAAACAAAAACAAAAACAAACTAAGCAAACAACTAGAATAGGAACAGAGTCACAGAAATGGAGGTCACATGGAGGGTTAGCAAGAGGGGAGTGAGAGGAGGAGAGAGGGGGAAATGGTACAGAGAATAAGTAGCACAAATGGTAGGTAGAAAATAGCCAGGGGGAGGGCAAGAATAGTATGGGAAATGTAGAAGCTAAAGAACTTATGACACATGGACATGAATTAAAAGGGGGAAATGTGGGTGGGAGAGATGTGCAGGGTGGAGGGGAGTGAAGGGGGGAAATGGTACAACTGTAGCAGCATAATCCATAAAATATATTTAATTTAAAAAAAAAGATAGAGAGCAACAAAACAGAATATAGAAACTGAAACTGACCCACACATATATACTCAATTGTATTTCAACAAATGGGCCAATGTAATTCAATGAAGAAAAGAAAAATCTTTTACACAAATACTGCTAGAACAATTGGACATCCATATGTAAAAGCAATAATTTTGTTCTTTACTTAACACCATACATACAAGTTACCTTAAAAAGGATTACTAACTGAAATATAAAAGTTAGTTATACAACTTCAAAAAGAAAATATAAGACAAAGTCACTGTAATTAAACATAGACAAAGATTTCTTAAATAGGATACCAAAATCAAAACCATGCCCTGGCTGGTGTGGCTCAGTGGATTGAGTTCTGGCCTGTGAACGAAACAGTTGCTGTTTGATTCCCAGTCAGGGCACATGCCTGGGTTGCAGGCCAGGCCCCCAGTAGGGGGCATGTGATAGGCAACCATACATTAATGTTTCTCTCTTTCTCCCTCCCTTCCCCTCTATCTAAAAATAAATAAGTAAAATTTTTTAAAAATTCAAAACCATAAATGTTTTAAAAAGATAAATTTTACTTTTTCAAAGTTGAAAACTTCTGTTCTTCAAATGATACTATAAATAAATTGAAAACACAAACCACAGATTGGAAGAAAAGTGTTTGAAATACATACATTTGCAAAAAACTTGTATTCAGACTATAAAAGAATTTTACAATTCAGCAATAGGAAGAAAATAACCTAACATTTTTTAATGGGCAAAAGAGTTGAACAGGTATCTTTGCAAAAGAAGACATATAAATGGGCAAAAAGAACATGAAAGGAGGCTTAATACTATTAATCATCAGAGAAATACAAATTAAAACCACAATGAGATCTCACTACACACCCACTGGAATGGCTCCAGTGAAAAAGACTGACAATTCTCTGTGGTATTGAGGATGCAAAGCAACTGGAGGTCTAACACAATGTTTGTAGGGGTGTAAAATGATAAATCACTTTGGGAAAAGGTTGGGCAGTTTTTTATAATGCTAAACGTGTACCTGACATATGACTCAGCAATTCTATTCCTGTTAGATATTTACCCAAAAGAAATGAAAACACATGTCTACACGAAGACTTCTATATGAACTTTAACCTTAGTTTTATTTATAATAAGCGAAACTAGAAACAACCCAAAAGCCCATTTACAGTTGACTGGATAAAGAAATCCATTCCACAGACATACACATATGTACAATAGAATATCCTTATAATAGAACACCACCAGGCAATAAAAAGGAATGAGCCATTGGTACAATAACATGTATGGATCTCAAAAATATTATGTTAAACAGAAGCCAGAAATCAGAGAGTACCTACTCCATGATTCCATTTATGTGAAATTATTGAGAAAGCAAAGCAAAGTGGCAAAAAGCAGAGCAATGTTTGATCATGTCAAAGTGACTTTAGAGTCAAGTTGAGTAGGGTCCCACTAACCAAAGATGGGATAATCTGGTTATCAATAACATAATAGTCCCAATGGAATGAAACTCATGGGGTTTCAACCCATGAGTTCTTAATGATACTAAAACACACACACGTAGTTAACAAAATAAGAATATGATGAATTAACAATTGTCAGTGTGAAAACACAAATGTTGTTATAATGTTTTTTTACTGTATTTCTAACAATATCTAGGTCTGACCCCCAAAATATTAAAATTGAGAAATAAAATATTTATCGAATGTATAGCTATTGAATGAAAGGAACTGAGGCCAATGAAACTGTGTTAATTTGTAAGCATGCAAGTGAATTTTTTTCTGTCTAAACATTTCTTAGTGTTGTTTTAGCAATAAACTCTGAAACTTCTTCTGTAAGCCATCTGACATTGTGTTGTACCCACAGAAATTTACTGAATTCACACCATGTTATTTCTCAGTCTACATGGCATTTCTTCCCTCTTTCCATGCCAGAAATGCCAGGTCCTCTGAAATCTCCCAGTTTTATTAATGTAAGTAATGAAGTACCAAGTAATCTAAATTCCAGGCCTCAAGCGTAGGATTTTGACACATCATTCCCAAAGTACTAGGTTTACTCTAGCCCATTTGAGAACTCCAATCAGTCCACATGCCTTTTGTCAGGGCTTGTATATTTTCTTCCTTTAGGTTGTCATTTGGTCCCAGCAGAAGCCAGACTAAAAAATCTGGATAGATTCATAAAACCTGTCATCATTAATGAAAGAACTACTTGAACGGCAAGCTCTCCTAGTAATTTTCAATTTGCCTCATAGTCATCAGATAACAGTTTCTTTTTACCTATCACCAACTAGGATGTGTGGAAAATACAGACTCTGAATGGAGCCCCCAGGGAAGGTTGTGTACAGGAATTGAGGAGGAGAAAGTGTGTATGCCATCAGAATTATGTTCCTGCATGTAACTGAGGAAAAAGTGGAAGTTCAGAGCTAGAAAGGACCTTAGCAATAATCTACTCCACCATTTTTTTTTATCTTATATATTAAGAAACAAAAGCTGGAAGAAGTTAAATGAGCAGTAGCTCCCAGGCAAGAACCTAGGGCACACTGAAGCCTAGTTTAGAATCCTTTCCACTATACCACCTGCATATTTTTTAAAATGAATTGTTTAGAAAGTTAAAACAGAAAAATCAGGAGATGATCTCTCAATAAATTTCAGGGTTCAGCGACACTGAGATTTTGTCAAAACACTAAAATCTGCCTAGGCCGTAAAGGTATTTAAGTATTTGCCAAGGCTTGACTGGTGTGGCTCAGTGGTCTGGGCATCATCCTGCAAACCAAAAGGTCACCTGTTCAATTCCCAGTCAGGGCATATGTATGGGTTGTGGACCACGGCAAACAACTGACACATCCTTGTTTCTCTCTTTCTCCCTCCCTGCCCCTCTCTAAAAATAAATAAAATCTTTTAAATATTTGCAGAGGCTTGTTTAACTAGGTGAAGTATTTCCTGGGGGCATGCTTCCCTTATTTGTTTCTCAATTAAAAAGTTGAAAAAAAAAAACAAGAAAATATATGTTATGGATTCTACACAGCACCCATTAAACACTTGATCATTCAACAGTATTTAATGAGTGTCTACTATGGATCAGGCACCATGCCAGGTACTAGGAATCCACAGGACAAAGTCCCTGTTAGCACAGAATTTACAAAGGAAGATAGTATGTTAAAAAAGTAATTACCAGACATTAAAGTATGTTGAGTATTAAAATTGGAGAAATGCTGTTTCTCTTCTGTTATTAATATATTTCTGGGCTGCCTCTTTATACCGTCATTTGATTTCCCCAAACACAAACTCTTTCCAAAAAACACTTAAAATAGCAAACATTTCCTGAGCATCTACTGGTGTGCCATATATGATATGAACTTCTGCAAGAGGATTCCAAGGTAAACTTGCAATTTAAAAATCATTTGATATGAAGACAAAATGTTTTTTGATAATACAAGGTCTGTCCAGAAAGTATCCAGCCATGTAATATGAAAAATAGAGACATTTATTGAACACGATACAAGATACAAGAAACATTTTACATAAGACAATGACACCTCAGTCCCCTTCAAAGTGGGCACCTTGGGACCTCACACAGTTCTCTCAGTTGCCCTCAGCTACCTTGTCATATTTTCCTGAATCTCATCAATGGTCTGAAATCTCTTCCCTTTCAAAGGTGACTTTAGTTTTGGGAAAAGCAAGAAGTTGCAGGGTGCCAAATCAGGACTGCAAGGGGTCTGAGTGATTTGATCACCTGGGTGATTTGATGTTTTGCCAAAAAAAACTGCAGGATTTGTGATGCATGAGCATCACGTTGTCGGGAAGCTGGCAATCATCAGTTGCCCACAGTTGCTGCCTTCTGAATTATCCGAATAGTTTCTCAGAGGAATTTTCTAGCTTCAAGCAAAATTTGATGCAGGTTCATTGCTCTATTCACTCAGTCATTTTGAGTGTGACAGCCACACAGTACACATGCTCACTCAAGGGTGTCTACTGTCCCCACTGACTGGTACAGTGAAGTCATCATTGTTCACGCATGTGCATTCCAGTCCACTCTCCTCAGCTGCCAGGTTACACTGATGTCATGCAAACCATTCATTGTATTAACTACGGCTGGACTTTTTCCAGACAGACCTCATATATGACTGATAAATGTAGTGCTTGTACTTGTCAACAACAGATGATCTGAAAAAACAATTTGATGTATCTTGAAACTTTAGGCTCCAGGTTTTTACAGTATTCTTAACAGATTTTGTCAGCAAAATCAAGACCCCTAATCATTTTCTGAGTGCTGGAAGCCTCTCCTAGTTTCCAGGCCCAGATCTGAATGGAGCCAGGCCAGCTCAGGGCGCTACTCCACAAACATTTCTTACAGCTCCTCTCCTCTCTACCCTTGACAGATCCTGCATTTATACAGCATTTCGTTCATATAAAATCATCTTTTCAATTTTGACTTTGTATGTGTACGTCTTCCCCTAGTGGATGAAAAGGGGTCACATGTTAAACCTGAGAAGCTCAGGGAAGGCCTGCATGGCAGTCTTATAAACTCAAAGACCAAAGGAAACACATCGAATAGTCTGAAATCAAAACTTTCTAACTAAAAGCAGTTCATGCCAGGTAAGCATGTCCTAAGGCAGTATTTTTCCCTAACAAAGGTCATTCTTCACCTTAACGGAACCAGTTGTTTTTTTCATCTAAGATTCCTTTAGAATATCAAAGAAATTTCCTTCCCCCCCTCCCAAAACCCCTCAAAGCACAACCACCACGCCAGAGCAGACCACAAATCCCCTCATTGTTATTGTGGTAATTGTTGACTGTTAACTATCCTAACCCCGCAAATGTAAAATAAGTGTATATTCTTTTTACTTTTTATTCAATTCTAGAGATTTTCCCGCTTTGCCTTCTCTCGCCTCCCTAGTCTATCACCAAAGGTTTTCACGTAACCACCGTAGGCCTCCTCCTTTGACTGTAATGTATAAATTAAGGTGCAAAACTGCCATTTTCCAGAGCATTTTCTCAACCCCTTGAGATTTTGCTGCCCAGCGATTGTCATCAATTTGGCCCAAATAAACTCACAAAAATTCTTACAGGTTTGGACGTTTCTTATGTTGACACATCAAACTGGATGGATCATTAAGGAAAGGACTATGACTCGCCATTCCTCTATGGTATCACCTTAAGAGGCAGTCCCCCCAAATACGTACATTCATCATAGAAACAGAAATTCCACTCGTAATGCACAGAATTGTTTCATTAACCTCGGAGCCCTACTTCCCTCTCACTTTCAGCAGCTTGGTTTATTCCACGGGGTGAGGAGGAAGCCAGGCTGGCTAAATGGGAAGGGAATGGCGTCAGCGTGAGGTTACACCACATTGTCCCGAGTGTCTTCTCCACTCTGCGGTGACATTAACGCAGAATTTAGAGATGAGAGGCTGGAGAAAAGACAGAGGCCCAAGTCATTCAGTCTACAAGCAAAAAAACGGCAGGACAGAATAAAGTGGGGAACCTCGTGGGGCGGCAGGACACAGAATAAAGTGGGGAACCTCGTGGGGCAATGCAGGCGCCACCAGCAAACTGCAGCAGCCACGGCAAGCAGACAGCGGGGAGCCACCCAGTCGGGCAGGATGGGGCGGGACATCCGGAAGCCATTTGCCTGAGTGGCAGGGGGACCGGAAGTGGGGGTGCTGGGGCGAGGAGGGATTCACGGAGCGGGGCCGCCGGACTGCGCGAGCGATAGACACTCCACCCGCCCACGCCGCAGTCGCTTGGGGCCCGGAGGGTCCCTCTGCCTGAGTAAGTGCCTCCAGGGTCGGCGAGAGTCTCTGGTTTAGAAATGGGGGTTGGAAAAGGCTGTGATTTGTTATTGTGAGAGGCCCGCGACCTCCCCTCCCCCACCCTCCTGGGGCCCTCTCCCGCCCCCACCCCGCCCCAGCAGCCCCTTGTGGGGCCTCGCGCGCGCGCCTTCTGCGCTGGCCGGGTGTTGGTTCCCCGGCGGCTCTCGCAGTCCGCGGACCTTCGGGTCGCCCGCCGGCCCCCTTGGAGCCTGTCCCCAGTACCCCACCCCCAGACCCGTCGATTCTCCTCTGCAGCTGGCTGCTCTTTCCACCCCGCCTTTCCGCGTGGGGAAGTAACCATAGCGGAGCGCACTGCCCTCCCGCTGTCCACCCCCTGGAGGAGGCCTTCCTGCATCCCAAGCCTCTTTGGCTGGTGGTTCGCCACAGCGAGCACCATTTATAGCAACTCTTCTGCCTCCAGTCTCACCTGTTCTCTTTCCCCTCCACACGTCGTTGCACCTCTGACCCTCCTCTTTCCTCCAGTCCGAGGGGCTTTTAACGCGGCCCAAACCACTTAGTTACTCTTTTTGTTGAAAAAGCTCAACTCTTTAGAAACTTCTCCATTTCCTCCTCTAGTATATTTTCTAAATGCATAGACTGTTAGAACTCATAAGGGATTGTTTCTTAGAGGCCTCTCCTTCGTAACACCTTATTTTAGAGATGGGACCCAGTGAGGTTACTTTGCCCAAGGTCAGCCAGCTAGTTAAACCTACCAGTGGACAGGTTTTCTTTGTTTTGTTTTGTTTTTTAACTTGATCCATGTCCACCTCCAGATCAGGACCTTCTGGTCTACAGGTTCGTGATAGACCCGTTGCGCGGTTACTCACTGATACGCTTTCCATAACTACCTCCACTCCAGCGTTGCTTTTCATAACATGTATTTCAATACAAACCTTAAGAAAACCAAACACTTGATATTTGGCCTCTTTTTAGAGTTCACCCATGGAGAAAGGGAACAGCACCTGGACCCCACCCTAGGACCTCATTTTGTTTAACTTTAAATTTGGGGAGGGGAGCTAAAGGTTGGAGAAAGAGGGAGGAGAAAATACAGATGCTCATCATTCCTGAAGTTTTGACTAGCCTTTGCCTTGGATGTGCCTGTGTCTTTAAATTCTTCTCCTGGGCACATTGTTCTTATAAAGGTTGCCTCCCTGTGGGGGAGCAAGGGAGGAATAGGAAATCATTGTGCTTTAATTTGTTAGCTGGGGCATTTGATAATAAATTATGGATGTGCAGGAACCCTGAGGCAGGGTATTCAGAATAAGGCCTACCTTCCCCTTTAGAATACCCTGCTAGCCACCTCTGAAACAAAATGAAGAGTCTTAGGTCAGAGTGCAGACATTCAAATCTTTTCATTCTTAGTGCAACTTTCCCCCTCCACCTGTTTTCTGGTTAAAGAAACACCAGCTCAGCTTGAGAATTTATAATTCTTTGTTGTTGGAACTGGTTTCTGATTAGACCCACTGCACCGTTCGGGTGTAAGCATCTGGAAATTGAGGTGTTATGCTGTCCACAGTCCAAGTTAAGGAGAGAAGATAGAACATGCAGGAAAATTGGGATATGCTGTGTTAAGTCTCTTTCTCCTTATCTTCCAGAGAGAACTCATTTTAATGAACAATTAAAAGCTTTCCTGGAATAGTCTTTCCTGGTCAGTTAACAAAACTTGTGTTCTTCAGGCCTTTATCTCCATTAGGCTGGGTTTTTCTGATTGCACCTGTGTGTTTGTGATCTCAGAAGTTAACGCTGCACAGGGGAGATTGTTATGAATCAGTAAGGTGAGATGGGAGTAAAATCCCTCCCTGTTGGTACTTTTTTGGTGTGTTACTGATTACAGCTTGACCATTCAAAATATTACTATTACAATGTTGTTCTCTACCTGAGGGAGAAACCCAAAATCATTTAGATTTTTGTAACCGACCACAGGCTGTTCTCCAGATAGCTCTTCATTGATTCTTTATTTTTATTGCAAAGAACATAACAGTTTATTTTCTCTAACTCCCAGATTATTTGATTCTTATAAATACATAGTCCGTTAGGTTGTACATTTTCAGCCTGGCTCTTAAAGGAGGAGATTGTGTGGGTTTTCGGGCTGTTTTTCTTTACCTGCTATTGTAAAATGTTACCAAGCCATAGGCATTTGTAAAACTGAAAGCTACTTTGTATTACGAGATTTTGAATTGTCAAAGTAATACAGAATTCAAGTGTCTGAAGGCACAAAGAAATTTTTGCTCACATTACTTTGCCCTTGTAGAGAAAGGAGGATGACCTTATATTCATAGTGTAAAAAAATAAAAAGACTAGTTAATTGGAAATGTTATGTGATCTTCTTCCAGTTCTATCTGCCTTGTAGTCTCAAATAAGTGAAATTTTGTTTCTCATTTTCTCTGTTTGTACAGCTTTTCGTTTTGCCCAGGAAAAAGATGTAGGATCAAGGTGAAAGTCTTTTGCTCAGGGTATCAAAATGCCATTAATTAGGGTAGTAGTAATAGAAGATAGTAAGTAAATTGACTTAGTAAGTTAGAATTTGTCTTTGTACCATTTTCTCTTTTCTGATGTTCTTTGCTGAAGAGTAATAGACTTTGTAGGTATGTCACCCAGAGTTTAAGTCCCAGCTCTCTATCATGAGTTCCCTAAAACTGAGGTTTGGTTTTATTCTTAAATAACAAAGCTCCCGGCACAGTATATTGTGTATAGTAAGTTCTTAGTAATTCTTTTTTTTTAATTCTTTATTTTATTGATTATGCTATTACAGTTGGCCCATTTTCCCCCTTCACGCCCCTCTACCCTGCCCATCCCCTCCCACCCACATTCCCTCCTTTAGTTCATGTCCATGAGTCATAAGTTCTTTAGTGTCTACATGTCCCATACTATTCTTACCCTCCCCCTGTCTATTTTCTACCTACTGTCTATGCTACTTATTCTCTATATCTTTTCCCCCTCCCTCCCCCTCCCACTTCCCTGTTGCTAACCCTCCATTTTATGACTTTTTTTTACTGTTCATATTTTTAATCTTCTTTTTCTTAGGTAAGTCCCTTTAACATTTCATATAATAAGGGCTTGGTGATGATGAACTCCTTTAACTTGGCCTTGTCTGGGAAGCACTTTATCTGCCCTTCCGTTCTAAATGAAAGCTTTGCTGGATAGAGCAATCTTGGATGTAGGTCCTTGCGTTTCATGACTTGGAATACTTCTTGCCAGCCCCTTCTTGCCTGTAAGGTCTCTTTTGAGAAATCAGCTGACAGTCTGATGGGAACTCCTTTGTAGGTTACTGTCTCCTTATCTCTTGCTGCTTCTAGGATTCTCTCCTTCATTTTTACCTTGGCTAATGTAATTATGATGTGCCTTGGCATGTTCCTCCTTGGGTCCAACCTCTTTGGGACTCTCTGAGCTTCCTGGACTTCTGAAAGTCTATTTCCCTTGCCAGATTGGGGAAGTTTTCCTTTAATATTTGTTCAAATAACTTTTCCACTTGTTGCTCTTCCTCTTCCCCTTCTGGTACCCCTATAATTCGGATGTTTGAACGTTTAAAGGTGTCCTGGAGGACCCTAAGCCTCTCCTCAGTTTTTTGAATTCTTGTTTCTTCATTCTTTTCTGTTTGGTTGTTCCTTTCTTCCTTCTGGTCCACTCCACTGATTTGAGTCCCAGTTTTCTTCCCCTCACTATTGTTTCCCTGTGCATTTTCCTTCATTTCTCTTATTGTAGCCTACATTTGTTCATCTAATTTCTGTCCAAAGTCAACCAATTCTGTGAGCATCCTGATCACCAGTGCTTTGAACTGTGCATCTGATAGGTCAGCTATTTCTTGGTCACTTAAAAAAATTGGCTCTGGGGCTTTCAAATCTGTTTGAGCCATCTTTTTTATTTTCCTTTGGTTTGGTTGCAGCTGTTTCGTAAGGGCGGGGGAGCCTTAGGTGTTCACCAGGGCAGGGCACCCCAGTTGCTGGGTTGTGACATTGTATGTGGGGGCGGGGTCTGAGGGGGAAACAATGGCGCTGGCTCCGCTCTCTCTAGGACTTCCGTCCCCTCCACGGCCTCCCACAAGCAAATTGGGCCCTTGCTGTGCTGGCTCCCGGGCGGGTGGGCTTGTGCACTTTCTCGGACTCTCTGGGCTTCCCTGAGAAGTCTCCTGTGAGGCTGAGAGAGTCTCCCGGCCTCAGCTCTCAGACCGTGCTCTTAAGCTTTGAAACCCGGTGGCGCTGCCCGTTTTTGCTGCCCGTTTTCGCTTAGTTTGCCTGCGTGCGAATGTGTGGCTGCAGACAGCCAGCTGCCTTGAGCCCCTCACTGGATCTGGTAGTCGCCTCCCGAGCCCAGGGTCCGCCACCGGTCCGTCCGCTGCCGTCAGCGCCCTGCGCGCCCGTGCCCGCCAGCCAGCGCTTCTTCCCGCCGGGACCCTTCGACCCCTCTCCTCGGGCCTCCGACTCCGCCGCTCCTGACCGGTCTGGATGTACTGGAGCCCGACTTCTGTTCAGTTAATTTCTCTCTGTTCTGGTTGTATTTTTGTTTCTCAATTTTTGTTGTCCTTAGTTTTGGTTGCGCGAGGAGGCACAATGCGACTGCCTATGCCTCCATCTTGGCCGTAACTCCAGTTCTTAGTAATTCTTAATTGCAATTACTATTTTAGATCAGTTGTTCACCTGTTGGAGGAACTCTGAAAATCCATGTCTATAAAATGAATCATAGATCTAAAGCAGGGGTGTCCAACCTACAGCCTACCAGCTGCATGCAGCCCAGGATGGCTGTGAATGTGGCCCAACACAAAATCGTAAATTTACTTAAAACATCAGAGTGTGTGTGTATGTGTGTGTGTGTATGTGAGAGAGAGAGAGATCACTTGTTGCAGTGTATTTGACGTGTGGCTCAAGACAACTGTTTTTCCCCAGTGTGGCACAGAGACACCAAAAGGCTGGGCACTCCTGGACTGTTGGTCTTGAAAGTAGAGTTTGTGAACCCGCTGGGATGCATAAGGTGATGCATTGTAATACAGGAGAAAATTTAGAACTTTTTCAATTTATTTTTTTCTATTAAAAAAACAAACTTCACCCTGGCTGGTATAGCTCAGTGGATTGAGCGTGGGCTGCGAACCAAAGCATTGCAGGTTCGATTCCCAGTCAGGGCACATGCCTGGGTTGCAGGTCACGACCCCCAGCAACCTCACATTGATGTTTCTCTCTCTCTTTCTCCCTCCCTTTCCTCTCTAAAAATAAATAAATAAAATCTTAAAAAAGAAACCAAAAAAAACCAAACTTTACTAATACATGTATTATGTTATATAGCTTAACAATATAACACTACAATGTACAGATTTACTATAATAGTTCAGTTTGTTTTCTTATTAGGTGTTCACCTAGCCTGTCTTTGAGTCTCTTGTTAAAGGAATCTACCTTGAGAAATAGGCCATGCTGTTTTTGTAATCATATTTGTTCAAGATTTGACTCACTCTTTATTTATGGCCCTGTCTTCATCTTTGGAGACATGCAAATAAGTCTAATAACCCTTCCTAGTAATCTTCCAGTACTTTGGCAGCTACTTACATCCTATGACTTCCTTTTCCCCAACCATTTTTTTTATAGGCACCTAGTTTATGCATATCCATTTTTAAAAACTATTCTAATATGATAGGTTTTTAAATTTCTTACCATCTTGGCTGCTTTCCTCCAGAGATTCTCCTGTTCTCAAAATTCTTTGTAAGTTTTTCGACAAGATCTGAACAGGGTATCCCAAGAACTGAAGTGAGCGTTAAGGCCCTGCATTTTGTCTTGCAGTGGTAAGGGAGCGATTATTATGAAGGTGCCTCATATTGACTATTTGTCACTCTTGTCCTTTAAACAGGCCCCTGTAAAAATAGTTTCAATTCTGCAATAGAGCAGGACAGATTATTTTTCTCCTTCAGTAGTGGTCTCTCAATTCACTCTGTGTAAGTTAACTTTTGCCTCAAATACCTACCATGTTAATTGTTTCCCCAAGTGGTAAAATAAATAAGAACAACCTCATGAAATGGTTAGGTTTCCAAAATCTGTTTTAAAAGTTAGGAAATAGACTTTTTCAATTAGTGGATGGAAAATGGAGCTGCTGTTTTATGTCTTTACATTATCTGCCTAATTTTGAAATCCTAAGATAGGAAAAATTGATTGCCCTTTGTCTGTTTTATGCCAGTAGGACTTTTAATCAACAGGGAAGAAAGTTACTTTTTAAGTTAAAACTATTAAACATTTTGTCATGTTTAGCCTGAATAGCCCAACTTAAATCTAATGTTTTATGGATTTAAAAACACAAGCTAAAACCCAAGGTTAAACAGTTCTATATGGCTATTTGTTTTAGTCCCTTTAATCATTTTCCTTTTTCCTTTATGCATCTTTTCATTTTTCCACGCTTTTTTTTAGACAGTGAAACCCCAAACATATCATACACATAGTCTGATTGGAGCTGTACAGATTCACCTTGCAGTTCTTCTGATTCTTGTATTTTTACATCTTTGTTTTTAGTTCAGCGTAGTATTTATATATGTCTTTTTTTTTTTTAGATTTTATTTATTTATTTTTGAGAGAGGGGAAGGGAGAAAGAAAGAAGGAGAGAAACATCTGGGGACCTGGCCCGCAACCCAGGCATGTACCTTGACTGGGAATGGAACTAGTGACCCTTTGGTTTGCAGGCTGGCACTCAGTTTACTGAGCCACCCCAGCCAGGGCTATATATGTCTCTTGAATGAAACGGTTAGATATAAGACCCCCTTTAAGGAGTCACCATGAACTTTTTTCTGATTAGTTGGCCAGATGTGACATAGTGGGTCAAACAAATCTAATTTTGGTCACTTGCTGTGCAAATTACCTAAAATGTCTGATCTTCATTTTTCTCATTTTGCAGCACTTTTGTGAGGATTGGAGGTAATAGGTATAAAACATAACACATACAGCCCTTCATAAGTAACTATATTTTCTTTCTCTCTTTTTTTTAGATTTTATTTATTTTTAGAGAGAAGGGCAGGGAGGGAGGAAAAGGGGAGAGAGACATTAATGTGTGGTTGCCTGTTGTGTGCCCCCCACCAAGGACCTGGCCCGCAACCCAGGCATGTGCCCCAACTGGGAATCGAACAAGCAACCCATTGGTTCGCAGGCTGGCACTCAGTCCACTGAGCCACCAGCCAGGGTGGTAGCTTTTTTTTCTGATAGTTGCAAATTTTAGTAATCTGAAGAAATATATACATAGAGTATGGATGGTATTTTGCATCTTCAGTCAGATATGGGCCTAAACCTGAGCCTAATATTTTTAAGACCTAGTATCATTTGGAATTGAGCTAATTCGTTTGTATGGTTAGTGGTAAAATGCAATACTCTTTCCAGGAAAGCTTAACTGTATTTGAGAAGGGCAAAAGAAGGAAAAAGCCTCCTTTTTTATAAGCCACAAAACCTAGATTTTTTTTTTTTACATTTGCCAAGTGATCTCTTGAAGTGTCTGTAATGTGTTTCTCCATTGTTGGTTTCTTACTTGTCTTTCTAGGAGATTAGAATTTCTAATTTTTCTGAATTTAACTTATTCTCCAGTAGCAGATGCCATATTTGGGCTCATTGTTAATAAAATGTCCTTAGTGGAGCCTGTCAAAAGTAAAAATACCTAGTAAGTGTTTGTCAAAAACCAGAGCCAAAGCCTGTGGTCAATTTTATCATAATATGTATAAAAGTATATACAGTTATATATACTTTAACTGTGTATATAACTTTATACAGTTTTTTGTGTAATGCTAGTAACTGGTGGATTCTAGTCATTGCTGTAGTAATTTTGAAGTGTGTAAACTAGCATCCTAAAAGGCTGTAATGTAGATTTCACTGAATTATAAATGCCTAATTCCTTGTGGCACATAGTAGTAACAGTAAAACATAATCATGAAAAATTAATATAGATGTATATACTTGGGGCAGGTTTTTTAAATGTAATGCATTGTTCCCAAGTGGTAGACAGACCTGCCTGGAAGTTTAGGTTGCTAGGTATTTATGGTACTTAAGCATTTGTGTCCTGGAATTCATCTCTGTTGAAAATAAAGTCCAGTAGTTTTGTTTCTATGCAAAACCACAACGAAACTTAAATTTTATTATTTAAGACCTGGCATGCAGTATATAAGTGAGCAGTAACAAATAAGTATTCCTGTTAATGAATGAAACATGACAGTCATTTTTTTCTTTAGGTGTAGAATGAGCCAAGGAGACTCAAACCCAGCAGCCATTCCACATGCAGCGGAAGACATTCAAGGAGACAACAGGTGGATGTCTCAGGTAAAAGGGGGTACACATGTACTCACATGAGATGAGTTTCTTCAGTTTCTTCAGAGTTTTTTGACCAAAGCTGCAAAGGGGTGTTTTTAATGGTCAACAAGAATTTATTACTGTAAATAAAAATCTAACATCAGAAATCTCATGCCTAATCACTAAGTGATGATGGAACTGAGGAATATTTTGTAAGCATGGTAATCATCCCCTTTAATTTTAAGACATAACAATGTCTCTGTAGCATTCTTTTTGTAAGCTTTTTAAAATTATACAATACTACAAAAAATGTTTAAAGAAATCTCTGTGTCCTTCATCTGCACTTGCCGGTGAACATTTGTCACATCTGCCTGATTGTTGTGTCAGTGTGTATTTGTATGTATATCCAAATACTGCTTTTTTCTGAACCATTTGAGAGTAAGTTGCAGTCATCATGCCGCTTCACCTCTAAGTATTTCAGTGTTTTCTAAGAA
>PVIA01014537.1:0-26657 GCA_004024845.1 Tonatia bakeri
CTTCCTTCCTTCCTTCCTTCCTTCCTTCCTTCCTTCTGCTTTGGCCCAGAAAGTTTAAGAGAGCTGATGAAAATAACTAGCTAACAATAATACAATGAATAGATTAAAAATCTAGGAAATTCAGCATAACATAGCAAGAAGTCAGGTTAGCAGTGCACACGTTGTATAGGGCAAGACTGTACAATTGGAAGTGAGCTTCCTAGCAGTCAAGTAAATCTAAGTACATGTTTAGTTCCATTTATTACATTGTCCACAATGTTGAAACCCTACTTTGTACAGAAGACTTTCAGAGGGATTTTTGAAAACCTTTTCAGTGTGTTTGTTGATTTTAAAGAGAGAGGAAGGGGGTGAGAGAGAGAGAGAAAAAAAAATCAGTATGAGAAACATCGATTAGTTGCCTCTTGCATGCCCCCAACCAGGGACTCAGCACACAACCCAGGCATGTGCCCTGCCTGGGAATTGAACTGGTGACCTTTTAGTTTTCAGGATGTCACTCGTCCCACTGAGCCACACGAGCCAGGGCTGTCATGTGTTGTGATCTTCACTATGGAGAGTTTTCCATGTGAATGCAGAAATCTACCCCATCTTTTTTCATGCTTTCACCAAATTTCAAAATATGAATATACTATTCCCCTATTAAAGCATACTTTGCCCTGGTTGGTGTGGCTCAGTGAGTTGAGTGCTGGTCTACGAACTAAAAAGTCACTGGTTCGATTCCCACTCAGGGCACATGCCTGGGTTGCAGGCCAGGTCCCACGTTAGGGGTATGTAAGAGGTAGCCACACACTGATGTTTCTCTCCCTCTCTTTCTCCCTTCCTCTCTAAAAACAAATAAATAAAATATTTAAAGCATAATTCAGTGGTTTTTAATATTTTGATATGACTGTAACCAAATGGGTTCCTTCCACATTGATTTTCGAGTAACTGTGGGAGGGTGTTTTTGTCTGATTTTTGATTATCTGAGTGAAATCACTGGGTCAGTGGATAGGTACCTGTTAAGTGTATGTGTGTTAGATTTTAAGTCATTCTAAATTATCCTCAGTCAACATAAGAGACTGCCCATTTTTAACAACTTCCTTAACACTGAAAATGGTTAATTTAATAAATCTGCTCCAATAACCAACTACATAGTTTATGTTAAAATAATCAATTTTAAAAAATCAAATCATACAATAATCTATCAGGACACATTGTATTTGAGAGAGAGAAATACTTCCACCCTCCCCAGGCCACTGCTCTGTAGCGCCCTCCCACCCCTCCCCTGTTCCACGTACTTGTGTTTGGTTCTTGGGGGTCGACCAGATCTCCCGCCGAGGAGAGGGGCTTATCCTGAAGGTTGAAGGACTGACACTGACCCTCGTGCCTGTTTTTCCTTCCACAGTTTGTAGATCAGTTTTGGTGTTCACGAAGGGACAGAAGTTATAGGATTCATCTGCTTCCTCTCAAAATAAAGCCTCTCCCTGACCACTCTGACCCATGAAGGAGCATTCTCTCTTCATATGGGTGACACCTTTTCTTGAAACAAGGCACAGCCAAAGCTCCATGGTGACCAACACAGCGCTGGATGTGGTGGGGACCCAACAGGGCATTTGTGGGCAAGAACTTGCATTCAGATCAAGGTCCTGGTGAATCACTACCAGTGTATGGAGTCCAGCAGAAGTAACGCCTGCGTGAGTGTGGTTGGTAGGGTAGTGAGATGGGTGTAATAATTTATAGATTTTATTTGAACATGTCACCTGAAATATCATACGGTGCACTGGAGCATGATATTATTGTTACAGAATTACATGCATATGATTTTGTAATAAAAGACTTTGTAACACACAGGGATGTTATTTGTGCCAGACCCTGTGTGTAGTCTTTGGCAAGTCAACGAAATTCTCAGAGAAACTCAAGCTTCCCCTCGTACATATAATTCTTAATGTTTTTAATGAAAGTACGATGCAGCCCTGGCTGGTGTGGCTCAGTGGACTGAGCGCTGGCCTGTGACAGTGTACTGTGAACTGAAAGGTTGCTGTTTCAATTCCTAGTCAGGGCACATGCCTGGGTTCCCGGTCAGGTCCCCAGTAGGAGGCGTGCGAGAGGCAACTGATTAATGTATCTCTTGCACATGGATGTTTCTCTCCCTCTTTCTCTTCCCTTCCCCTCTCTCTAAAAATAATTAAATAAAATATTTTAAAAAAAAGAGTCTGTGGTACTCTGTGTATTGATGAGAGCTGTTATGAATGTCCCTACATTCTGTGAGGTAGGGAGCAGAGTTTGATGCCTTGTTCGAGCTCTCGGAGGCCTGAACATTCTGTTCAAAGCAGAGATGGGACTGTATCTGCACGGACCATTGAATGGCCCATCACAGCACCCCGGGGGCAGACGACAGCCCCAGGCCAGGTCTCTGCTCCACTGGTTCCCTGCTCTGATGTTTGCACGCACTTGGCCTCCCCGACAGGGGTGTCCACATATCCTGCAGGTGCTGGGGTGGGGCTGTCGGAGTAAACCTACCTGGATTTTTTTTTCAGATTCAACACAAGTTTTGTGTTGTAAAAATCAATGTAAGTGCAGCCACTTTAACATGGAGCCAGAGCAGCCACCCCAGAGGAACTGCCTTGCATGTCTTATGCCTCAAACCTCTGGATGTTGAAACTGGGCAAAGTGACCTAGAACAGGGCCTGAAGCAAACAGTTCTTTGCAAAGAAAGCAGGTAGTATGACTCCTGGACTGATGACTACTGGACTGAATATTTAAAACATTGTTTAGAATTAAGATCACTACACCCTGGCTGGTGTGGCTCAATGGATTGAGTGCCCACCTTTGAACCAAAGGGTCGCTGGTTGGATTCTCAGTCAGGGCACCTGCCTGGGTTGTGGGTGAGGTCACGAGTAGGGGGCACGTGAGAGGCAACCACATATGGATGTTTCTCTCCCTCCCTTCCCCTCTGTCTAAAAATAAATAGATAAAATCTTTTTAAAAAAGAATTAACATCGATACGTTAAGCTTATCGATGCCAAGAGATACCCCATTGTCTTTTGTCTCCTATTGAGAACACTTTTTTGGCTTCTGCCTGAATCAATGCTTCCCAGTAGCTATTCCTTTTTGTTTGTTTGATCTCAAATAAATGCTTGTTGCCTTTCACTTTGAAATCTTTTTTACTTTTAGGTTAACAGTGTGTTAGTTTTGTACGTGTGGTGAGAGGAGCGTACAGAATAGAAGCTCTGAATTCTGCATTGAGAACCTGCTGTTTCTGGAGGATGTCCTTCCTTCCCCACACCTTGAACAGCCTAGGCTCCCAGACCTCCACCTCAGTCGTGCGAGATTCTGAGTGGTGTCAGCTTCGGCTTTGCAGGACGGAACTGGTGGGCATTAAAGGGCAAGGAAGACACCTGCAGCTCTGGAGGGAGCCATGGGGCGTGGGCTCAAAGAGCGCCATACCCATGTCCAAGGCTGCTAAAACGAATCGCCACAAACTTGGGGGTGTAAATCAACAGAAGTTGATTCTCTTATAGTTGTGGGGGCCCGAAGTCCAAACCAAGGTGAATGCATGTGTGTGCTCCCTCTGAAGGCTCTCCGTGTCTCTTCCAGCTTCTGGTGGCTGCAGGTACTCCTTGGCTTGTAGGTGCACCACTCCAATCCCTGCCTCGCTCTCCATATGACCTTCTCCTCTGTGTGTCTGTGTCTTTTCCTCTTCTGTCTCTCTCTTTCTTTTTGAAAAAGGTTTCATTTATTTATTTTTAGAAGGAGGAAGGGAGAGAGAAAGAGAAGGAGAGAAACACTGATGTGCAAGAGATACATCGATAGGTGGCCTCTGGTGTGCCCACACCTGGGGACCTGGCCCGCCACCCAGGCATATGTCCTGGGTGGGAATCGAACCAGCTACCCTTTGCTTCACAGGGTGGTACTCAATCCACTGAGCCACACCAGCCAGGGCTCCTCTTCTATCTCTTGGATTCAGGTCCCACCTGTAATTCAGGCCAACCTTATCTCAAGACTTTTAACTCAGAGATGAGGAAATGGAGATAAATGTGGACCTGGGAAATCTGTCAGATTCCATGGACTGATAATAGAAATCTGAGTATTCACTACAAAGGGACTGAAATTATAATACCCTGCCCATAAGAGCTGCTCAGGGAATGGCCACAGGAAGAAGTATTTGATTCCCTAATTGAAAGCTCAGCTTTTCCATAGCCTATTGCCCTTTAGTCTTTATGCTAGAGGTAAATGTATGACATGCCACCATATTACAGTGTAAGCATATTCTAAATACATACTTACCTTCACCAGTGGGTTGTGTATGTTTATGGTACTAGTTAGCATCCTTTTGTCTCAGCGTGAAGAACCTTCAGTAGTTCTTGGGTGGCAGGTTTAGTGGGGGTAAACTCCAACTTTTACTTGTCTGGGAAACTCTCTAACTGTCCTTTACTTCTGAAAGAATAACTTTACCAGACAGAGAAATCTTAGTGGAAATGACGATTGCCATTATGGGTTTTCAATGTGGCAGATATGAAAACTCTTTTAGCCCAGCCCCCAAAACCTGCAGTTTATTCCATTCATCAGTTTGAATATATCATCCTACCCTGTCTTGTCTGGGGAGGTTTCTCCAGGGAAATCCACTGGTAACCTTGTGGGGGTGCCCTTGTAACTGACTATTTTTATTTTTTAATCCTCACTTGAGGATATATTTAGTGATTTTAAAGAGAGAGAAAGTGGAGAGAGAGAGAGAGAGAGAATACATTGTGGGTTGCCTCCTGCACATGCCCCAATCAGGAATCGAACCAACAACCTTGGAACGTGCCCTGACCAGGAATCAAACCTGGATGGACAGGGCGATGCTCCAACCAACTTAGCCACCCAGCCAGGGCTATGTTAGTGCTTTTCAAAGTATCCCTTTGCTTTGCTTTTTCAAAGTGTTATTATACTGTGTCTTGGAGAGAGCTCTCTGAGCTGATGGGGGCACTACACACTTCATGAACTTGGATATCCAGATCTCTCACCAGATGTGGGATGTTCTCAGCCACCGTTTCTTTAAAGACACTTCCTGCCTTCTCCTCCCTCTTCTCCTTCTGAGATTCCAATAATTTGCAAATCGTCTCTTTTTATGGTGACCGACACATGATGTAGGCTGTCTTTATTGCCATCCTTTTTATTTTTGTTCTCCTCTGACTGGATAAATTTGGAGTTCCTGTCTGCTAACTCACGGGTTCTTTCTTCTGCTGGATCCATTCTGAGGTTGATGCTCTCTGCTGCATTTTTTTGTTTGTTTGTTTATCATTTCATTCTCTGTAGTCTTCTTCAGCTACAGAACTTCTGTTTGGTTCTTCTTCATGATTTCTAGCTCTTTGTGAAACTTCTACTTTTATTCATGTGTCATTCTCCTGATTTTGTTGAATGTTCTTTCTTAAGGATGTGGATTCGATCCCTAGTCGGGTGCAGAGGGGAGGCAAAAAATTGATGATTCTCTCTCACATCGATGTTTCTCTTTCTGTCTCCCAACATCAGTAAAACATATCCTCAGGTAAGGATTTAAGTAAGTAAATATAACCTCCTCTTGGAACTTCACCCGTCTCCTAAACCTTAGTGAGCTCTTCCTCCATGCTTCTATAGGTGCCTTAACTTTCACCTTCATGGAAGTTAATACACCGTTAGATACCAACTGATTTCTTGTCTTTCTCCCTCAAAGGCTAAGAGTAGCTTGAGGAGACACAACAGACAAGTCAATATAATGGTATCCTGGGATGGAAAACTGACATTAGGTACAAGCTAGGGAATTCTGAGTAAAGTATAAATTATGAGAATTCTCTATACTATCTTTGCAGTTTTTCTGTATATCTAAAACTGTTCTGCCCTGGCTGCTGTGGCTCAGTGGATTGAGCATGGGCTGTGAACCAAAGGGTCACTGGTTCAGTTCCCAGTCAAGGCACATGCCTGGGTGCTCACTGGGCAGCACTCCAGAGGCAACCACACATTGCTGTTTCTCTCCCTCTCTTTCTCTCTCCCTTCCCCTCTCTAAAAATAAATAAAATCTTCAAAAAAAAATGAAACTGTTCTAAAAATAAATTCCATTAAAAATAGTTTTAATTTGCCCACATTTCTACACCCTTGGGCTTGTTGAATTCCTGGTTCCATCCCATGAATTCAAAGTTGGATTACCCCATAATGTTCTCTTCACACTTGCTCAATCTCATCAACCTTGTGGCCACCTCTTAGTTACAATATCTGCGTCTCCTTATCAGCAGGCAACTCCCTAACAAACCCAGGGAAATTAATGATTATTTTGTCTTTGCTATAAAAGGTGATCTCTTGGCAGCTGCCACAGGTTCTCACAGTGGCTGCAGCTGGAACTCTTAACACCAGGTTCAGAGAGCTCGCCGTAATGTCAGACGGGTACATGTGGTTTGAAGGGATACCTTTCCCTGTTGTGGGTTACACAGTGGAGCACCTGAGAGCAATGCAGAATTTTGTGTTTAAGGATGAAGATGTCTTAACACTGTCTTTCCCCAAATCAGGTAAGGGGGTGGATCAGATGCTGAGACAGACCGTGGCCACGTCCTTCATCTGTTCACAAGTGCCTTCTCTTTGTCGGCTCAGGTTCAGGGCTTTGGGGACAACGGCTGGGCCCTGGTACCAACCGCAGTCAGAGAAACAGAGTTAGCCAGGCAGTTACACAGTAAGAGGAGTGTCCAGAGCAGGTAATCGAAGGTGGTAGGGAACCCATACGAGCAAATCCTGAGACAGATTCATAGGCTTGTATGGAGAAGCAGAGGGCGGTGAGCAGCAAAGTCCTCACAGGAGAAATAGGAAAGGAAGTAATTATGGGAGATGATGGGTCTGTTAATTAGCTTGATTGTGGTCATCATTTCACAATGTGTACACACACACACACACACACACACACACACACACACAAACACCAAATCATCGCATTGTACTCTTTAAATGTCCACCATTCTCATGGGTCAGGTACATCTGAATGAAGCTGGGAGGAAGGGGTGAATAAACACATCTACCAGAGCCAAAAAATAAGGAGTAGATAAGGGGAAAAAAGCATCTAAATCAAAATGAAAAGAAAGTGAATATGAAACTATTTTGTGGAAAGGGGTATTTTTAGTAAAGGTATCAGCATGGACAATGGGCAGGAACTGGAACGGAGCCTGGCCAGTTCGAGAGGCTGAAAGGGTGTGGACCGTGTCTCTAGGAGGAGGATGGGCAGCAGACCAAAGTACAAGATGGGCAAGGACTGAGGCTGGAGACGCTGCCAGAGGCGCAGTAGTGAAAAGTCAAGGGCGATGGATTTAGGCAAAGAGCCGAAAGGTGGAAGCAACCCAAATGTCCACTGGCAGGTGAATGGATGACCAAAACGTGGTCTATACACACAACGGAATATTCTTCAGCCTGAAAAGGGAACAAAGCTCTGACACAGGCTACGACAAGGGTAGACTCTGAGGACATGATGCTAAGTGAAATACACCAGTCACAGAAGGAGAAATACCATCTGATCTACTTCCATGCGCTGTGGAGAGTAATCGAACGCTAAAGGAGAAAGAGGGTGGAGGTGCCAAGGACTGAGGGGAAGGGAAAATGGAGAGTTGTTGTTTAATGGGTGCAGAGTTTCAGTCTTGCCAAATATAAAGTTTCTGGAGATTGGTTGCGTACCAGTGTGAATATGCTTAATGCCACTGGACTGGGTGCTCAAAAACAGTTAGGGAGCACAGTTTATGTTACATTCTATCATGGTATTTTTTTAAAAGTCAGATTAGCTCTGGCTGGTGTGGCTCAGTGGATTGAGCGCAGGCTGTGAACCCAAGGGCCGCCGGTCCGATTCCTAGTCAGGGCACATGCCTGGGTTGTGGGCCAGGTCCCCAGTAGAGGGCGTGCAAGAGGCAACCATGCATTGATATTTCTCTCTCTTTCTCCTTTTCCCTTCTCTAAAAATAAATCTATAAAATCTTTTTTTTAATATTTATTCTTATCACTTTAGATTACACTTTTTTTTAAAGATTTTATTTATCTATTTTGAGAGAGAGAAGGGAGGGAGAAAGAGAGAGAGAGAGAAACATCAATGTGTGGTTGCTGGGGACCTGGCCTGCAACCCAGGCATGTGCCCTGACTGGGAATCGAACCTGCGATGCTTTGGTTCGTAGCCCGTGCTCAATCCACTGAGCTACGCCAGCCAGGGCATCAATAAAATCTTTAATAAGATAAAATAAAAGTCAGATTCCAAAAGTGAGTGACCATCCTTTTTTTCTTCTTTATCCAGGAACAAACTGGTTGATCGAAATTCTCTGCCTGATTCACTCCAAGGGGGATCCCACATGGATCCAATCTGTGCCCATTTGGGAACGCTCTCCCTGGGTAGAGACTATGAATGGATACGAAGTCCTGAAGTGCAAGGAAGGCCCACGCCTCCTCTCCTCCCACCTCCCCATCCAACTCTTCCCCAAGTCTCTCTTCCAGTCCAAGACCAAGGTCAGTGCACAATGGTCAAGATGTGTTTGATTAATGCTTTTCTAATGTGAAAGTGCCTAGGAATCGCCTAGGGATCTGGATGAGGTGCAATCTCATCCAGTAGGTCTGTGGGTGGGGCGACCTGAGATTCTGCATTGGGCGATGCCACAGTCCAAACCAGAAGCAGAGCAAAACGGTAATGCCAGAATCTTAGAAAACTATGTTTTAAACCCAAGCGGAATTTATAATGGTGTTACATACTAGATAACCTGCCTCATACTAGATAACCAGAGAGAGAGAATTGTTGTGCTGTAAAAAATAATTAGCCCATCTCGCGCTGGCTGGTGTGGCTCAGTGGATTGAGCACCGGCCTGCAAACCAAAGGGTCGCTGGTTGAATTCCCAGTGAGGGCACATGCCTGGATGGTGGGCCAGGTCCCTAGCAGGGGGCGTATGAGAGGCAACCATGTATGGATGTTTCTCTCCCTCTCTTTCTCCCTCCCTTCCCCTCTGTCTAAAAATATATAAATAAAATCTTAAAAAAATAATTAGCCCGTCTTAATTAAATAAACACCCCCTGCCACTCAGGTAGAAGCAGCAGGCATAGAGCTGGCCATTTGGAAAGCAGAAAATTCACAAAGGAAGGCTAAATCCAGGGGGATGGCTCCAGCATCATGACTGGCTTTACTCAGCACGGCGTCTACCTAGCACTGGCTGTCTGTTGAACTCAGCAGCCACAGGAGTCTCTCATGGGGCTAGCGGGTGCCACTAGAAGGGATTGCGGAAATCTTAGCACATCTCAGACGATGTTTAGAAACACATTTCCCTGGAAGGTGCTAATTGGTTTGTGATTTTTTTAAAAAAGTGTTTTGTGCTTAAATGAGATTTTCAAGCTTAGAATAATATTCTCTTCTCTTGGAAATTTCACCATGTGTCACAGCACAGTGAAGTTTTTTTTTTCAATTTTATTTTTCAGTTACAGTCGATGTTCAATATTATATTAGTTTCAGGTGTACAGCATAGTGGTTAGACATTTGTATAATTTATGATGTGATACCCCAGTGAGTCTAGTACCCACCTGGCACCATACATAGTTACTATAATATATTGACTAGATTCTGTAACCTGTACTGTACGTCCCAAAGAAATCCAAAACACTAACTTGAAGAGACATGCGCATCACTGTGTTCACTGCAGCATTATTTACAACAGCCAAGAGAGGGAAGCAGCTTAAGTGTCCTTCAATAGAAGATTGGTAAAGAAAATGGAGTTTTTTGTTTCAGCCCATCACTTCTCAGGCTTATTTATAACACCCCTATTGTAGAGTTGAATGTATTCACAATGTGAGCCCTCGGTGTTTTTTGAATCTCTGCATGGGGAAACTGAGGCCTAGAGAGAGTTGCAGCCTGGAATCATGTCACAAAGAAAGTGGGTGCAGAATCCAGGGTATACCTTCAATATTCAAATGCCAAGGTTCTTGCAGGTGTGTGTGTATTTGTGCTAATTTGCAGTATTAGGTTGTCGAATCTTTACATGTGTACATGGTTGGGCGACCACCTTCCAGATGCTGATTGAGGGTGCTTTTGCTCCCCCACGACATTCCCTCCACACCTTCCCAGTCAACGCTCATCCACAAGGGTCCACTCCACCAACTTCTAACTCTATAGGTTAGTTTTGCTCATTCTTTTTTTTTTAATCCTCACCCAAGGATATGTTTATTGATTTTTTTAAAGATTTTATTTATCTATTTTTAGAGAGGGAAGGGAAGGAGAGAGAGAGAGAAAGAGAGAGAGAGAGAGAGAGAGAGAGAGAGAGAGAGACATCAATGTGCGGTTGCTGGGGGACATGGCCTGCAACCTAGGCATGTGCCCTGACTGGGAATCGAACCAGTGACCCTTTGGTTAGCAGGCCGGTGCTCAATCCACTGAGCCACACCAGCCAGAGCTGTTTATTGACTTTTAGAGAAAGAGAGAGAGAGAATTGTTGATGTGAGAGAGGAACATCAGCGGGTTGCCTCCTGTGCACGCCCTGACCAGGGACTGAACCTGTAACCCTTTGGCACGTGGGGCAGCACTCTAACCAACTGCGTCACCTGGCCAGGGCAGTTTTGCTTGTTCTTGAGCATCATAAATACAGACTCATGTGTATAAACGTCTGTTGCGTATCTGTGAATATGGCATAATTTATTAGTCCTCCTCCTGTTAGTAATCTTTAAACTCTAATACATAACTACAGCACCACTCACCTTTGAAAGCCTTCTGGTTGCTTCCCATGGCGTGCACACTCTAACATCCCAAAAAGAAGGGACAGTGCTGTCCTCTTCCCTTGTCATATTACTGGGATTATCTGAGTTACTAGTTCAGAAGAACTTGAAAATACTTATGTGGTTAATGAATATAATAACTAACTTATTTTTAAAATCCATCCATATTTAATAGACATTTTCTAGGAATTGACTTTTTTCTCCATTTTTAAAGATTTTATACATTTATTTATTTTTTAATATTTTTACAAAGATCTTTTATTTATTTATTTTTAGAGAGAGGAGAAAGGAGGAAGAAAGAGCAGGAGGGAAACATCAATGTGTCGTTGCCTCTCATGTACCCCCAATGGGGGACCTGGCCTGCAACCCAGGCATGTGCCCTGACTGGGAATCGAACCAGTGACCCTTTGGTTTATAGGCCAGCACTCAATCCACTGAGCTATACCAGCCTGGGCTCCATTTTTATGAAGATAAAGAAAGATGGGAAACATTCATCCTTTCATTTTTCTCTTTAAGGTGATTTATCTCATCAGAAACCCAAGAGATGCTCTCGTGTCTGGTTATTTTTTCTGGAGTATCTCGAATTTTGTTAAGAAACCGGAGTCACTCAAACAATATTTCGAATGGTTCATCCAAGGAAATGGTGAGTGCATGTAAAATGTGGCAACTGGAGGGTTGCCGGCGTCCTTCATCAGACCTCGCCCTGAATCCAGCCCGCTATCCCTACCTCTCCCTCACCTGTGGGGCAGAGGGTCTGTCCCCACTGGAACCCACAGTTTCTGGTCCCACAGACTCTCACAGAGCAGCAGAGACCCAGCCAGCCTTTCAGTGGGTCCCATCACAAACCAGCCTAGCTGTCTAATACAAAGGCAGAGCACATCAGTGACTTTCTAAAAGTCTGTGTTTCATTGGCCTCCTGGACAACACTATCCTGACTTGCCACCATTTATTTATTTATTTATTTACTCATTCATTTATTTATTTTTAATCTGATTTTTAGAAAGAGAGAGAAATGTAGATTTGTTGTTCCACTTATTGATGCACTCATTGGTTGTTTCTTGTTTGTGCCCTGACCGGGGATTGAGCCCGCAACCTTGGCATACTGGGACAACTCTCTAACTCACCAGCTACAGCCAGAGTACTGCCTGCATTCTTCAGCTGCATCCTCATGAAACTCTCTTTTTCCTCTTGTCCTATCTGTCTCAAAAATATATGCATGACCATCGAATCTCAATCCTTCTCATGACGCAGAGTTCCTAGGCTTTCCCAGATACTTGAAATTTTGCAAATTTTCCTGAAACTACAGGATGAGTCCCATAATTGTGCTGTGATACATCTCCCTAGCTTCAGACCTGTTTCTCTAAAGCCCATGGACACCTGCCCTGGAGGGAGCCACAGGTACCGCTAATGCAGTGTGTTCAAGGTGGAGCACATGGTCCCCAGGCACCAAACTGTTCCTACTGCCTCTGTAGCTCATTAGATAAATAGAGCAGCCCCTCGTCCAGGGGCTGGCATGAGTCTGATGCTTCCATGCACCATCTTTTCCCCGTCCCGCCTCCCCATGCCTCACCTCTTCCCTTTACCTAAATCCCACAGCCTTGGTAAGTGTCTTCATTCTGGTCTCTGCTGCAAGGTGTCTGCATTTAGTGAAATCTTCCTTCTCAGCACTATGTAAAATAGCATTCCTCCCCACCTCTATAGCATTCTCTCTTTCTTCCCTTAGCCCTCAGCACCAACGAGTGTGTATTCTAATGGTGTGTCTGTTCCCTGTGTCTCCCCACGAAAGTGTGAGTTCTTCGGGTTGTTCACTGTTGACCCTGGACCCTAGAGTGGTGCTTGCCACATTGTCAGCAGCGAATACACCTTTGTTAAATAATGAATATTTATTTGCCATCCTTCCCTTAGTGCTTCATTAGCCAGCATCACTGTTACTTTCCACCCAGGTTAATCTGACAGACTCAGTGGTGTCCCCGCCACATGCCCTTTGGACCTTCTAGGCTCCGTTGTGGCAATCATCTGTGACACTGGACAAGTCCACAGTCCCTGGATTGTTTGCCCGAAGCGTAAAGTTCAGTGTTCAAAGCCCACAGGCATGTTCCATATTAAGCTGGTCCTGGCTGAACACTTTAGCCCTAAGTTCTGCTTTGCTTCAGATTCCTCTTTCAGGAAAAAAAAAAAAAAAAGGCAACACCCCCCTCATTGATGCTGTGTTTGATCTTGCCCTTTGATGGAGAAAGGAGTCTGGATGGTGCTTCCGCTGACACCAGGAATAAGGGAGTCCAATCAATAGGCCTGAAAACTGACCCCCATCACGACATCTTGCTTCTCTGCGCCCTAAAACTCAATACACAGGTCTCTCTTACCCAGTCAACACCAGAATCTTTATTGTTATCAACTAATTCCAATATCTTGAGTTGTCTGCAGCGCTGTAGGTGGTTGATCTAAACCTCTGGGAATTTAAGGCCCAGGAAACAGTGTCCTTAGACCCAGGTAGCAGGGGAACCTGCTCTGGACCCTGGGGCGTAGCACGAGCCCTGATTCGTACACTATGACAAAGCCCGAGGCCCTTCTGCTCTGGGTGCTTTTCCTGTGGGGCTCCTGGAGCTCGCGACCCTTGCATCTCCCACACTCTGGGAACCTTGAGTCCCAGAATTCCCTGTGCAAAAGACCCCATGCTACTTTCTACACCGAGCGCGCTTTGATGGTCTGTGTGGGCCTCTGTCAGGTGCACCCTGCCCCCCAAGGCAGACATATCAGCAGCACCGCTGGGTTAGTCTTTGGCCAAGGGGAGGATCAAAAGGAATGAACTGTAATTGCTGTTTGTAAGCATCACTGAAGTTATTCATTGTTTTGGTCAAATGCTTCTGCCAACATTTTGTAAGTCCAGAGTTAAAAATTAAATGATGTGTTTTGAGCTTAAGGCTATTGGGAATAATGTATTTCTGTCACATAGATGCATGACTTTCTTTCCAGCGTATAAATCGGAGTGTAGGACTGCTGAGGCAGAGTGAATATGAATTTTCCACTTTAAAAGACAGTAAACTGTTTTCCAGAGTGATCGTATCAATTTATATCCTGACGATGGAGGCATTGATGTAAGCATTGATCACTATAAATGTCCCACCAATAGCATATGAGCGCACCTGTTACATCATATCTTTGGTGACTCTTGTTATTGTCAGTATTTTTTATGATTTTTATTATGATAATTATACAGAGTAATTAGTGGAGAAATGGCATGTATTACTTAGCTTATTTCTTCATTTATAGGAATAGGCCTTTGTTAACCTTTCCCCTTACCTAAAGCTTTTCAGAGGTCTTAAATGATCCTTTATGATTACTTAAATGAAAAGCTTAAACTCTTTTTATAGATATATTTCATTTCTTCTTAGATTAATGACATCTTTAAATTACATTTTCCAGTTGTTTTGGGCCTGATTTGGAGGAAGGTAAATGATTTTGAATGTTGATTGGGGATTCGGCAATCTGAATGAACCCTCTTCTTTTTTTTTGAAAGATTTTATTTATTTATTTTTAGAGAGAAGGGAAGGGAGTGAGAAAGAGAGGGAGAGAAACATCAATGTGTGGTTGCTTCTCGCGTGCCCCTTACTGGAGGCCTGGCCCACAACCCAGGCCTGTGTCCTGAGTGGGAATCGAACCAGCAATCTTTTGGTTCATAGGCCAGCATTCAATCCACTGACCCACACCAGCCAGGGCCCTCTTCAATCATTTTTTTGAAGTTTGAGAAGGATGGGCATTAATTCTTCCTTTAATATTTTGTAGAATTGACCAGGAAACCACCTGGTCCTGGGCTCCTCTTCACCGGGAGGTTTGCATTGCTGATCCGGTCTCCTGACTCGTCACTGGGCTTGTCCGATTTTCTGTTTTTTCATGGTTCGGTCTTGGCAGGTTGCATGACACATTTCTAGGAATTTACCCATTTCCTCTCTGTTATCCAATTATTTGGTGTGTGATTGTCCATGACAGTCCCTTACAGTCCTTTATGTTCATGTGGCATTGGCTGTAATGTCCCCTCTTTCATTTATCCGAGTCTGCTCTGTTCCTCTCTTAGTCTAGCTAGAGGCTTGTCAATCTTGCTTATCTTTTTTAAAAAAAAAAAAACTGCTCTCAGTTTTGTTAATCTGTTCTAATGTTTCCTATTTTTTTCTTCTCTGGTCTTTGTTGTTTTCTCCTTGCTGCGCAAAGGCGGGTTGTCTCTTTGAGATCTTCCTTTTTCTTGGCTCAGGAACCCATCACTGCAAACTTCCCTCCTGGGGTGGCTCTTGCTTCATCTTAAGCGTGTTGGTATGTCATGTTTCCATCTTTTGTTTCACGATTTTGTTTTTCAAGACTTAAAATTTTTTCCCTTTTAGTTCTTTCTTGACCCACTGGATTCTTTCTCCTGGATCCACTTTATTTGTTCAGAAAGTGTAACAGAAACTAGTTCTCTTGCGACAAAAGTGGTAAATTCCCTCAGCATTTTGCCTAAAAACGTCTTTTGTTTGTGCTCACTTTCAAGTGACAGGTTCACTGAGTGAATTCCCCACTGCCCTTTGTGGCCAAGAAGGCTCTGAATAAAGATTCGGACAAAAGAAAAAAAGGGCTTGGCATGGTAGATAGCCATCAAAAACTAGAAAATAGTTAAGATACGGGGGGTGTAGTGAGAGGACTTACCTCCCGTGAAGATGTGCACGGGTGTCCAACCTTTTGGTGTCTCTGGGCTGCAACAGAAGAAGAAGAGTTATCTTGGGCCACACATCAAATACACTGCAACATCTAATCACACACAAAAAAACCCTCATAATGTTTTAAGTAAATTTACGATTTTTTGTTGGGCCACATTCACAGCCATCCTGGCCCCAAGTGGCCCGTGGGCCACAGGTCAGACACCTGTATAGAGAAGGACAATTTTCAAGGAGGTGCACATGAAAATTTTCCCTCATGGATGAAGTCTCAGGTTGAAGAACCAAACCTAGCCTCACAAAGAATTATAAATAAATCTTCCCCTGGTCTCTAGGAAAGCTCAGTGCGAGGGTGGGGGTGTGAGGGAGACTTCGGCCAGCAAAGTCCCCCAGGGGCCTCCGTAGATGGAAATAAACAGTCTGAAAAGGGGTGGCGATTCCCTCTGGCGGGGAATGCCCAGAGCCCTTCTCCCACACGGCTTTTATCAGGATCGGAACATGCGGGGGACACAGCACACCTGCACAGCTTACCCATCAATACCCAGCAGGCTATAGGCATAAAAACTCACACTATCTCTGGATAACAACTGAAGAAACAGAACTCTTTTCAGGTTGGAGTCTAGGGCCTGCAGGCACCAGATGGATGCAAAGGTGTATATCACGACGTAGGGAGTTTCACTCAAGCATCTGGGTTATACTAACAGGGCTTACTGCTGAGCAGAGCCGGCTTCAGAGGACAAAAATGTGCATTTCAGGCCTGATTCCCACAGGACCCTTGGTGTTAGAATCGAGTCATGCCTGCCACCTGCGTTATGACCTGGTTTTCCAGGGAGACTTGCCAGTTCCTTTCAGAGCTTGCTCTCGAGGGGTTACCATCTCCAAAACCACACCGAGCCGTCCCCAACAAGGGGGGAATTGGAAAGAAACTCTTAAGCCAGAGGCAAGGCAGATCATTTCCAAAGGAACAATAATTGCTATAGCAACAGTGAAAGCAAGAAGACACAAGAATATCCAGGGCACTGAGAGTTACCCACCAACCCAACATTCTGAACGCTGCACAGAGTCGGGGCAGCCAGAATGCCATTCCTCAGGCCATGTGGCTCTCTGGAGAGATTTCCTCAGGAGGCCCTTGTAGCTGGGGGCAGAGCCTGCTCTGGACAAGCCCTGCTCACACAAGGTAAATGCCTGCTGATGGGTAACAACTCTCCACCTCCTCACTCACTCACTCACTCACTCACTCAGCAAATACTTGTAAATGTGCCAGATGTCGTGTGAGCAAGTGTGCCCACAGGGTGAACCTAACGGGGGGTGCCTGCCTTCACACAACCCGTCACGCACCTGCTCTCTCTGCCTCCCCCACCCTGCAGTGGCATTTGGGTCGTGGTTCGACCACGTTCGAGGCTGGATGTCCATGAGAGGGAAGGAGAACTTCTTGATAGTGAGTTACGAAGAGCTGAAGCAGGTAACTACTGTTCTTGTGCTCTCCGCACTGTCTCAACGCTGTCTTCACTCCCTCTGCTTCCATTCACGACTCTGTGTCTCTTTTCCTCCTCAAAGTCTAGCCCTAGGGTGGGTCCTTAGAAATGAAAGGAGCTCCCTGGTCTTCACTGTCTTGCTCCCAATCGTCACCCGCCAGCCTCGTGCTCTCTTCCTCCATGTGTTCTTCTTTGTTTCATTGGCTGTCTTAACATCTTTTTGTGCATTCCGACAGAGGACCGTGGCTTATCCTCACACTGGCAACTGGTTCTAAAATTTCCAGGGCCAGGATACACTCGGTGCTACCGATAGCTGAGAGGGGACCGAGGAACAGGAAGGGACTGGGGAAAAGCCAAGTTTGGTGCCAGAGATGTGCCCACCTGCCTGGCAACCCCACCTGATGGGTGGAAGGAAAAAGAAGTCATGAAATCAGTCTGTGTGATGACTCGGACAGGCCAAGGGCTGGACCGACTGCTGGTGGGCAGGAAACGCTGTCAGATGAAGTTCAAACCAGCGAGAGTGACTGAACCATTGAAGAAAGACCTTGGCCTGTTAGTGGGATCTTGGGGAAAACAGAAGAAACCACCCACACAGGCTTGTGCTTCTATCTGACAGACGTCACTCCCTGCTGGGCACTGCTGTCCAATCCTCTGTGGTTTCCACGTGAATTCCATTTTCACCCAGAAGTCTTTTGTGACTGGCTTAGCAACTTCAGGGATGCACTTCCACACCTTCCTGGAGTTATACTTTCAAGCCACAAAATGAACTTTTATTGTAGTCATGGCCACAGTGGTGCTTTCTTTTGTTGTTATAGCATGTCAACTCATGGAATGAAAAAAAAAAAAAACTTAAGGCACTGTCGCTCTAAGAGGAAGGTCTATGATTCAAAGCAAAGTATTATTATTAAAACCCATTTTTAATAATAATACTAATCTTCTAGTACCATGTGCCAAGTTCTAATTATTGAAATAATATATAAGAAGATCTTGGACAACTACAAGATCAAGTTGAATGGAAGTCTGACAACTGTGGAATTAAAGAAACCACATCCATCCAGACTAGTAGGAGAGGCACAGACACAGAATGGGCTGGCCCCAAATCCACGTGGATAAAATCTCAGAAGAGGTACCTCAGGAGTGAGGAGTCCCAGACCTACAGTGGGCCCCCCAGCCTAGGATTCCATTGCCCACAACTTCTGGCTGTGAAAACCAGCAGGGACTGAGTCGGTGGAGGAGGCTGTGGAGCCCTAACCAGCTCCTCTTGGGGAACCCACACTCCAACTCACTCAGACTCGCTCCCTCTGAGCTCCAGCACCAGCAGCTTGAAGGGCACCAATGGCACAGGGAGAGACCAAAGTGTCTGGTATCAGGACGAGCAGAGGCCATTGTCCCTTTGCTAAACCCTCCCCCAACAGAGCCAGCAAGCTGGTGGCGTATCTGAAACTCCATCAACCTGGCTAACACCATGTGACCCGCCTTGGAGATCCACAGAGCTCTACTCCACCCAACTTATTGGCCCACCCAAGCTGCTTTTCTATAAGAAAGGCTGGTCTTGGTTCCTAAACCCTACTGAACAAGCAATAACTGACTTCAGTGAGCTCTAATGGCAGCCAGATTAGGGTCACAGCTTGGCTTCCCCTGGGAATCTCCAAGCCTAGCACAAGTGGCAGCCATCTCAGGTTGTTTTATAGCTCAGGCAGGGTGGGCCCAGGCAAGACACAGGTGGGGGCTGACATTGGCCTGCACCACCCGGGAAACCCCAGATTCTATGCACCCAGTGGACAGCTACAGACCATGTTGGAGCACCACCACCCTGACCCTGTACAGCTGATCCTCCACAGAGGGTGGAGGTTGGTGGTCAGTGGTCACAAACACTCCTTGCAGCTGACTGGCCTGGATAAATCCCTCCCATTGATCTGCCAACAGCAACCAAGACACAACTATAAGAGGAGGGTGTACTCAGCCCACACAAAGGGCGCATCTCAAGTACCCAGCTTGGGTGATAGGGGAGGCTGTACCACTGAACCCTATAAGACACCTACATTAGGCCACTCTACCAAGACACAGAATCAAAGCAACTCTACCTCATACATAGAAACAAATGCAGGGAGGCTGCCAAAAGAGGAGACAAACAAACGTGGCCTAAAAGAAAGAACAGATCAAAACTCCAGAAAAAGACCTAAAAGAAATGGAGATAACAGTCAGTCTATCAGATGCAGAGTTCAAAACACTGTTTATAAAGATTCTCAAGGAACTTAGTGAGGACCTCAACAGCATAAAGAAGACCCAGTCAGAAATGAAGGATACACTAATTAAAATAAAGGACAATTTACAGGAAAACAACAGTAGAGTGGATGAAGCCAAGAATCAAATCAGTGATTTGGAACATAAGGAAGCAAAAATCAACCATGCAGAACAACAAGAAAAAAAAAATCCAAAAAAATGAGGACAATGTAAACAGCCCTTGGGACAACTTTAAGAGATCCAATATTCACCTCATAGGGGTGCCAGAAGGAGAAGAGAAAGAGCAAGAAATTGGAAATCTATCTGAAAAAAAAAATAGTGAAAGAAAGCTTCCCTAAGTTGGTGAAGGGAATAGACATACAAGTTCAGGAAGCACAGAGAGTCCCAACTATGACAGATGTAAGGAGGCCCACTCCAAGGCACCTCATAATTAAAAGACCAAAGTTTAAAGATAAAGAGAGAATCTTAAAAGCAGCAAGAGAGAAGAAGTTAGTTACCAGAAGGTTGCCAGCTGTGACTGGGGAGGGGCAGAATGGGGGAAGAGGTGAGGGGAATAAGAAGAACTAATAGGTAGTTACAGAATAGCCATGGGAGGTAAAGTACAGGGTAGGAAATGGAGAAGCCAAAGAACTTATATGCATGACCCATGGACATGAACAATGGTGGAGGGATTGCCTGAGGGAGTAGGGGGCACTGGGTAGAGGGAGGCAAAGAAGGAAAAATCAGGACAATTTTAATAACATAATCAGTAAAATATAATTTTTTTTAAAAAGATCTTGTAAATCTCTATGTGGTATTCAAATGTTACTTATGACAAACTGTCTTACTTGGTGGGACATTCAGGATTTGAAACCAATCCCTTAAATCTTTGCCAAGTCCTCCCTAAACCTCTCCTTGCTCAATCCTCATCATACTTGTCCAGAAGACTTTCTAAAAGTCTCGTTAGAAAACCTATGCCCTGTATTGTACTAGTGAGGTGTTCTGAATCCAGTTACACTGGGAAATGCGTGTTGACTCCATCTTTCACATAACTCTGCTCTTTCTTTATTACCTTCTTCCCTTTCTTCCTCCTGGTCGCTTCCAACTTGACTCTTCTCGTTTCCGCGCTCTTCCTCTCTTCCTCCCCCTCCTTCTGCTCCTCACCCTGCCATTTCTCTTTCTCATCGCCTTTCCTGTGTCCTTTCCCTTTCCTGTCCTCTCTCTGGCATTTTCTTCTTCTAGGACACAAGAAGCACGATACAGAAGATCTGCCAATACCTGGGCAAGACATTGGAACCAGAGGAAATGAACTTAGTCCTCAAGCACAGCTCCTTCCAGGTCATGAAGGAAAACAAGATGTCCAACTACACGCTCCTGCCCAACTGGCTCTTAGATGGGAAGAATGGATCACTTATGCGAAGAGGTAAGTGAAAATGGCCCTCCTTCAGAGTGCATCGGAGTATGCAGAGGGCATTCTTGTGCGCACAGTAGGGCACTAACTGTTGGGACTAGGGAATGTTTGAACTTGTCAACTTTAACTGTCCATCCCCCAGAGAGAACTCACATGATCTTTTTCTTTTGTTTAAAGATTGTATTAATTTACTTTTTGACAGAGAGGAAGGGAGGGAGAAAGAGGGAGAGAAACATCCATGTGTGGTTGTCTCTTGTGTGCCCCCTACTGGAGACCTGGCCCACAACCCATACATGTGCCCTGACTGGGAATCGAACCGGCAACTCGTGTTCACAAGCCGGTGCTCAATCCATTGAGCTACACCAGCCAGGGCTCTTCATATACTCTCATCAGAGGGTCTCTTTTCCATGTACTGATATGGCCTGTACACTCTTGGAGGAAGTTGATTAGACCTGGAATGGTCACCTGACTTTGCAGGCCATTCAGATTCTCTTTCCTCTGATTTTGGCATGGGGTATCTACTCTTCAAGCGGTGTCCAGGTGAGTTCGCCGTGTCTGCCCACCTGCCAGCTGGGACTGACCAAGGAGGTGAGGACAGGCATGGGGATGGTGGTGTTGGTGCTGCCCCACTGCTGAGTTAGCACGAAGCACTAGCCTGCACGAAGAAGTGTATAAACAATGACTGAGCTGGAAAGAACGAGAGAGGAGAGACCTTTCGCTTAGCTGAGAGCCTGTGTTACTATCAGACACTGTGGTGAATGATTAATCATGTTCATACCTCTGGGCTGAAGATGAATGAAGAGTGTCCACTGCCCGGGGTAGGAGGGGCCTGTTCCCCAGAGCCCTGTCCATTCAAGGCCACCCAGGAAGTCCATGGAAGGGAGAATGTAAATGATTCTGAAGCCCACACATCAGTGGGAGCTGCCGCTCAGGGCAGATGAGGGGATTCGGACCACCATCCCAGTGGGCCAGAGGGTCAGAGCATCAAGACAAAGAGGCGAATTCTCAATCCTTAAAATCTAGAGGGAGCCCTGGCTGGTGTGGCTCAGTGGATTGAGTGTGGGCCTGCAAACTGAAAGGTCATTGGCTCGATTCCCAGTCAGGGCACGTGCCTGGGTTGCAGGCTAGGTCAGGCTCCAGCTAGGGGCGCATGAGAGGCAACCGAGGGCAACTGATGTATTTCTCGAACGTGGAGGTTACCCTCCCTCTCTCCCCACTCCCTTCCCTTCCCTCTAAAAATAAATAAATAACACCCCTTTAAAAAAATCTGAAGGGTTACTAGACTTACCGTGGTCACACCATGAGATAGATAAATGTCTTGAACCTGAAACAAATATTGTAACCAACTATACTTAATTTTTTTTTAATTTAATGGACTGTGACCTGCTAGATTGGGATTGGCTTGGGCCCCGTGGTCCCTTTCTTCTTTCTGATTTCTCCCTTTTTGAGTGGGACTGTCTACCCGATGCCTTTCATGCCATTGCGTTTTGGAAGCAGACTACTCGTTTGATTTCTCAGGTTTGCCGGCACAGAAACATTCTCTCAGCTGATGTTTCATACAGGGCAGCCATGTTGAATTTCCAGAGATTCTGGCTCCTCGAGAGCTGGGTGTGGCTTACTGAAAGTCTGGTGTGCTGCGGAGGACACACGAGCATGAGAAATCAATTATAATAAAAATTGTTCTAATAATGAAGCTGATGCACCCAAGAGGGACAGCAGTTTATGGGGCAGCAACTATTTATTAGACGTTCTGCTAAATTATTTCTATGCCCATAAGTGTATAATATCCATTACTGGTTTGTATATAAGTATATATTATACTGTCATATGTTAATTTCACTAACATATTAAGTTAGTTAATATATTAATATAGTGCCTACGTATTCATTTATGTGACATGCAAAATAATAATATAATCATAAATTAAGAAGGCGGCTTCTAGTGTCAAAAATCTGTTGCTTCAAATCCCTGTCTATTGCTTTCCACCTGTGCAGCCCTCCTGGTCTCTCTTTCCTCATCCGTAAAACGGAGGTAACAATAGTGCACCCCCGATTCTTTTCATCGTCCTTTTGCAACAAATATTTGAGTACACGCTATATGCCTACGACTCAGAAACACTAAGCCTTTGGTGATTCAAAAAGAAAAGTTTATGACTTTCTAAAATATGCATTGGAGATGCATGCCATGCACACAGACAGATACACACACACAGGAAAAACATGACATGTCACAAGGGATACGTGTTAGAAAGCGAAATACGGAGCAGGGGCCGGGGGACCGTCAGTTCCGAATGGGGTTGTGGGTGGGGGAGAACCTCACTGAGAAAACTGCATCGGAGTGAAGACTTGAAAGAAGCCGGCTGGCAAGATGGGGCTACCCCTGGGCCAGCAGCGTCCCAGAAAGAAGGCATGGGAACTGCACACAGTCTGCGGAGGGAGGGGGGCCTAGCACATTGGGGGCCACATCAGAAGACTCAGCTTGAGGGAGATGAGTGAGCAAGTGGGCGGTCATAGGAGGTGGAGTCAGAGACGTGAGAGGGGACCGAGTCACCTGCAGCCCTGCAGAAGCCAGAGCCCTCTCCCCGAGTGACCCCAGAAGTCCCTGGAGAATCTGAGTGGGAAGTGACAGGAGCTGGAACCACGTCATCTTGTTTCTGAAGGAATCAAGACGGCCGCCATGCTGAGACTAACTCAGAAAGGAGAAAGATCCAAAACAGAAAGACTAATAGAAATGGTGGACGGGCGATCGGAGCTAATACAGTAATGCAGGCGAGAGAGGACGTTGGCCGGGGCCACAGTGGTAGAAACAGAGGTGGTGAGGCGTGGCCAGATTCTGGATGCGTCGGAACAGAGAGCTGCATTGTCGTTGGTGAATGGGGTGTGTGCAGCGTGGGCTGGGAGAGAGGAGAACACGGGGGATCATTGCCACATAGGGGGCCATGGGGATGCACCACGCAGGCACAGCTGCAGGCAGGGGAACACCCACCAGTGAGCCCCTCGGAGTTCTGTGACATTAGCCACAGACACGTGCTGGGGACTCGAGACCTGCCCCTACCTCTGATCTGAGTCTTGTTTTATGTTTGTCAGGCACTACTGGGGACTGGAAAAACCACTTCACCGTGGCCCAAGCTGAAGTCTTTGACAACATATTCCAGGAGAAGATGGCAGGCCTTCCTCGAGAGCTGTTTCCGTGGGAAGGATGTTGAAAGACTTCTGCATCTCATAAAGATAAATATCTGTTCTCCGGCTGCGAGTGGCCGGCAGTCCTTGCATAAAACCTGTTCTTTCATCCGGGAGCCTTGAGTGATCAGATTGCTGACCTTTGACAACTCGATTGTTAAAAATTACTGGGACACCTCTAGTTCACGGTGTGGCATCCAAGCTCTTAAAAAACATTGAGTACGTTCAGAATGATACAAAATAATGTGAATATTACCAAAGCTATGCCAAAAATTGTTTATAAAAATGAGAAATAAAATGACAAAAAAGGCAGCTAAGGCTCCTTTTCTTTCCATTGCCTGTATCCCCCCAACTTTTTATTCCTGCAACCTTGCAGTGTGAAGTTCTCAGCCTCTCACTATTCTCTTACTGTGTGGTTTTTTACCATAAACGACATAAGACATACATGGAGGCTTTGAAAACGTAGATAAATGGCATACTGTCTAATATTTTCACCAACTAACATTTTTATTTGTGGTTTTCATCCATGTAGATTATGTAACTAGTTCAGTGTTTAGTACTGAGACCTATTTTAGGGTCCCATGCTCCTGTGGGCGAATCTGGGTTCCTTCCCCACCCATTTTTCCCTGTTTATAACACCACTTTGGCTTAACACATGTAAATTCTAGAGACTGGCGGTAGAATTGTACCCGTAGGTAATGATACTGTATTGTCCACCTACAATTTGTTAAGACGCTAGGTCTCATGTTAAGTGTTTGTGCTCACATAGGGTATTTCATTGGGTGATTGTACCAAAATTTACGTTATTCATTACATGGTGGACGGGCGATCGGAAAGTTTCTAATTTGGACTATAATCCTTCACGAGCTTTTGAATGTGTCTTTCTGTACATCTCTTGGTGAACATTCCCGTTGGGTTTATGCGCAGGACTCGAACTGCGGGTTCAAAAGACGTGTGTGCACCAGGTTGTTCCAATTTAAATTCCCGTGAGACGTGGTTCCAAATCTTTGCCAAATTAGCATTCTATAGCTGTTTGGTTTTAGCTTTAAATTATGCACACAGGAACAAATATTATTGTATCTCTGCGCCTTTTCTCCCACTTGAACATGCAGTGTCTCTCCCATCTCACCCAAGGTCCCCGGCTCTGGAGCAGTGGTGTGTTGATGCCCCCTGGTGGTCTGGAGGCATTACGACAGGTATGTGGACACCTGGTCTCTCCCAGTCCTGTGGGTGCTCCTGAATGAACCACATCTTTGATCTGAACCAGGTGTGTCTTTTGCAGTTTGCTTACAGTAAAGACAACTTCAAAATTCCACTAGTTAAGGGCTATTTTCTGTTAGGCATTTTATTTAGCAGAATTTCAAGTACAGAGTCAAACAATGGTTTTAATTTTTTTTACAAAAAAATTATGAGCACATACTGTGTTCATTTACCAGAAAAACAACAACGACCATTTTTAAAGATTTCATTTGTTTATTTTTAGAGAGAGGGGAAGTGAGGGAGGAACAGAGGGAAAGAAACCAATGTGTGGTTGCTTCTTGCACATCCCCTAATAAGGGACCTGGCCCACAACCCAGGCATGTGCCCTGACTGGGAATCGAACCAGCAACTCTTTGATTCACAGGCCAACAGTCAATCCACTGAGCCACACCAGCTAGGGCCCATTTTTAAAAATCTTTCTTTTTATGGCACTTGACTCTTTTCTTCTTTTCTCTGTGTGTGTGTGTGTGTGTGTGTGTGTGTGTGTGCGTGTGTGTGGATTCTGCAAAGGGACAACCAGATACAGCGATTTCGAGTTTTCTTTTCACAAATTCAAGTCTCGGTGTAGTCTTAACAATGGCAACACTGTATCTAGTGAGTCCACCTGCTCCTCGGCAGAGAGTAGACTGAGGTTTGCATGTTGGAATGAAGCCCAGAGACCCTGCCGAACCAGCCCAGGGCATAAGAATGTTGAAACTCCAAGGGACAAAGCTGAGGTCCCTGGGATCTGAGATGGAGCACGTGGCTAAGCCCGAAGGACCCCTTGTGGTGTGCCTCCTCTAGGGAAGGACCTGGCAGACCTGGGGCTTGGAAATGCCCAGTAATACATCTGGTTGGAAGGGGGCACCTGTGAGCAGACTCTGGGGGAGGTGTCCTATGCCCAACTTTCCCCCTCACCAGGCTGAGAAGCCGCACACCCGGGTTTCAGACAGTGATTCTGTCTAATTCAAATAGCTCCCCACCCTCTGCACCACTCAAAGACTCCACTTGTCGCTGCTGGAAAATGGGTTGCCTCTTCCGTTTTCTCCAATACCCATCTTTGCATCCTAGAGACAGGTCCATAGAAACCAAGCTAGAAACCGATGGTCTGCCTGCCTCCCCACACCAGCCCTTGGATATGGCTGCCTTCTTACTGTCTGCGCCACACTCGTTCCTCACGGCGAACGGGACATCCCGTATCTCTGGGTCCTGATACATCCCATGCTGTTCCCTGGCTATTTCTGGCAACTTAGACCAGTCGAATGCAGAGACCCTTCTGGTCCCTTCTGCCCCCTCACTCCTGGGCTCTCCGGATTGATTTCCGTTTGGCTTCCTTCTCCTGTCTCAGATCACCTGACCAGACTAGGACCCTTCTACCACTGCCGTCTCCACCCCAAGCACCCAGGATGGCCTTAAGCTTGAACTTCACCCATTCACTGAAGGTACAATGAACTCTCTCCCTATGCACCCTGAGTCTAAAAGCTTCACTTTCTCCAGAGCAAAACACGCAGATTCACATCTTTACCATGAATGCCATGGAGACCGGCAGACCTGCCAGGACCACCATGGGTGCCATCAAAGATGGGTCACTGTGGACCACAGGGCCCCTGGTAGGTGCCAGCAAGTTCAACAGTGGGCCCAGAGCCATGTGATCGGTGGTGCAAAGTTTTTTTAATCAATTAATTAATTTTGCTACAGCTATGTGAAGAGAAATTCTTGCTCTAGTACTACCCTGCAAGACACAGGTATGGGG